>JABSTQ010011064.1:0-161976 GCA_013358835.2 Ixodes persulcatus | reverse complement strand
CATTCGAAGAACGGATCTCGCGGTGACTCGCGTTCGAATCTGTTTGCAGACCGCCTTTTGTACTATGTTTAGGCAGTCTGACCACGGCTTAAAAGGTTCACCGAACCACTCGAACCTCAAAATTCGCAAACACCCGATGGAGACTATCAGGCAGAACCAAAAGTGCACGGTCATGGTGCTCATCGTCTTCGCGTGTTTGTTATCCCTGCTTAATTAAACAAATCACGCCAAAAAAAAAAAAGCGCGAAGGATTAGGACGCATTTATTGTGCGCGAATGGTTCCGCCGGTGATAGGAAATTCACAAAGACGAAGAGCGACATGACGAAGCACTTTTGGCGCGGTTCGATTGTCTCCATCGGGGATCGTTGGTCGGAAGGAACGGTGCGCGGTGCAGATTTCCGGAGCCTTTCAATCTGGCTGCAGGGTCGGCGGCGTGCAATCGGCGCGCAGCCTTGAGTCGGAGATCGTGCTTCTAATGAGTGGCGGGACGCCTGGCAAGTCGTTCGCGGAATGGCATGCTCATCTAAATTAGGCCGCGCGCGTACTGCGCGGTGAGACACGCGCTCTCTCTCGAGGGGTTGCTATATAATTGATGGCGCCGCGGAAAATGTCTTCGCGGGCGCAGTCGAGTCGTAACAAATAGAAGCAACTATTTCTAAAGTGTTGCGGGGAAATTACCAACGCGTGCTGCGTTGACCAAAAAAAAAAAAAAAAAAAAAAAGAATTCTAGATGGCCGTCGTTAATGTCGTGGTGAATAAAAACGGGAAAAGCATTACGAACTGCTTTCGTTTATTTATTTTTCGAGTCCGCGTGCCCGAGCGTGCATGTCTTCCTCCTGTGTTGCCAGCGGCGGAACACGCCTAGTTTTCGCACTACGGCTGATCTTCGTAACTGTCTTCTGATTTCGTACTTTTTTTTTTCTGCATCTCTTTTTGCGTTGTTTGGATTAGATTGAACCATATTTCGTCACGGTCGTACAGAGCCAGCTATCGCTGTGAATTTTTTCTTTTGTACAATGCAGCTCTCCGGCACGTTGAGGACGGCACGCAACGCAGAATCGATAAGTTCGGAACTGCTTTCCTCACATTTCGTGAAATCTCTCACCATATCTTTCTACCACAGCCATTTGTTTTGTGGGGAACATCTCAAGCAAAAATAAAGATTGAAGAAAGATTAAGTAGAAAGATAAGCTGCTTAAAAATACACATAAAAAAAAAGACCGTAGACGACGGACGAAGAGGGCGCAAGCACAAAACGTCTCAAATGAGACATTTTGTGTTGGTCCCCTTCTTCATACGTCGTCTCCGGTTTTTGGAGACGTTTTGTGTTTGTCCCCTTCTTCATACGTCCTCTCCGGTTTTTTTCAAAACTGGGTAAAAACGAAAGTTTTCCTCCTTATTTATGCACTGCCCGAAGTAGTTCTTACAAGATTTGGTAGTCGGAGGTGGTCGGAGGTCGGAGGTAGAAGCGATGCTTTTAGCGTCTAAAACGTGTACGCGTCTTGATAAGGTACACAAAGGGAGAAATTAGTCATTAGCTTTGCTCCGCAAAAAACCGGCCTCTTTTTTTTTTTTTTTTTTTACTGTGTTGTAATCGGATTATGACGCGCCCAAGCACACCCCAACCGAGGCTTGTTTTTTTTTTTTAATTATTATAATTTAATCCATTTTGTACTTACCTAAGGCTTGTTTCCTTATTCCCACTCCCTCGCTCCCTCCCCATGCTTTATTGTCAGCTTCTTTTTCTTTACGTCCATCACGTCCTCCCGAATTGTTTACTAAAATGTCTAAAATAAAAAAAAAAAAAATAAAAAGAAGCGATGCCTTCTCCCCCTCCCCACCCCCTTTTTTTTTGCTAAAAAAGAAAAAAAAAAAGAAAATCTAATTTACCGTTGATGTGCACTTTAGCAGTTTTACCGTTTCAACATCTATGAAATCACGGTGGTCTATTTCATCCTCGCGCCCAACGGCTTATTGTGCAAGAGGTGCCTGAAGCATTTTTGCAGCTCCAGCTGGTGTTTCATTGTGCGACCTCAGATGTCTTACTGCATTATATAATAGCAGGAACGCGGGACTAAAAAGGAACTCCACACCTCCCGCCCGATTCACAATTTCTCCAAAATATATCTGTAAAAGACGACACTGCGATGGCGATATATATATATATATACATATATATACATATATATACATATATATATATATATATATATATATATATATACACTCTATTTTTTTTTTTTTTTGGCATAGCCGAGATGAAGGACTGCGTGCATTATCATGCAGCTCTCTCCCTTTCTCTTTGTCTGCTTGGTACACAAACGATGAAACAAGAACTACGCGGATAATTTAATTAATTTACACCCCCACAGGCAGCAGAAGAAGACGCGAGGCTGCAAAACATCAGCCAGACGTTGCGTCCTACGAGCGATAGAAATGCAGGGCGGCGCGCGCCGGACTCCACCGGACGCAGTGCAACGCATCCATCGTCGGCTGGGAGGTTCCCGTTAGTGGCCCCCGCGGTCTGTACGGCGACATCGCAAATATTTATGGAGCCACGGGCAAAACGGAACGCACCACATCCGCGTTTCTTCGGCGAACCACGCCCGCACGCACTTTTTTTCCCCTCCCTCTCATTTTTGTTTTGCGCTTTTATGCCTACCTATCAAACGGCCCGTCAAAGTGCGAGCGTTTCGGCTATCGCAGACTCCCATCGCGCCATTAAAAGAAATAAGACGACTGCGGTGCCGCGACGTTTTCGCCAATACGCGCGCCTTTTGGGCGACCGCACAAAATCGCTTTCTTTTGTTTGCGCGAAGTCGTACAACAATAAACACGCAGAGAGTGCCCAAAGTTTGGATGCGAGCACGAGTCAATGGCCTATTCAAGCGATGCGCGGTCTGGGGCGGTGACGTCATACCGCCGAACCGAGAAGTAGTTCTCAGTTTCCGAGAGGCCGTTTACGACCGCTGGAGGTCAATTCTTGTATATTTTTCAGAAGGAAAACGCAAGTTAAGTATTTACCGCGCCTCATTATTAAATATTGAGGACACTGAGGGTAAAATTGACGCGAATTCTTGGCTCGCGGAGTGATACAAAAGCCCGGTTTCTGCAGGTACGCGGTGGCGGCGCGTCTGTGGACACATGCGTCAAGTGCCTTGGCGTTTGTGTATGGTTGCCGGTTTGGTTCGAGTGCTGGAAAGGGTGTTTCTTCGTAGGATGTTTACACTTTAGGGCACGTTCACTGTGAGTATACCACCGCTGCTTTATTGACCTCCTAGACGCGAGTTGAGCTCGCCCGGGTCCTGGCCGGGCCCGGCCGCTCCCGTGCGCGAGTTGTCACGTAAACATAAATGTCGCTTGGAGCGACGTTAAGCCTAACCCATAAAAACCGGCTTTGCTGCAGGTGTAAGCGAGCTGACCGCGCCTCCCGTACAGGCTCGGACCCTGCTTTAACCCTTGCCGCCTTCGGACTTTTCTTTTTTTTTCTTCGAAACCACGTTTTTGCGCTTCGTGCACGTCGGTTTTGCTGGGTCCGGTTGCCGTGCCGAATTCTCCGGCCCCTGGCTGTCTGTCAGTTGGGTTGAAAACAAAAAGAAAAGCATCGAGAGACTGGTTTGTCAGAGGCGATGTCAACGCCCAACCCGGGAGCGAAAACGTGAAAAACCGAAATATGCAAAACCCTGGGTTTCTCGTCGAAAAATCGGAGATTTCTGACAGAAGACCCACTATTACTCGCTGGAAATGGGAGAGTCTGTCTTTTGAGATGTGCAGAACCGTTTTTGTGGCGCGGATTCTGTCGAAGCCGGATATCAGGTTGTGGCCGTGTAGGTGTGGGGGTCTGCGTGTTTCGCTTGCCTACCTGTTTCGTGTTCTTTTTTGTTGTTTCCTTTTTTCTTTCGTTACCTTTCTCGATAAGCTCGAATTATTTGCTCGCGATTGTGCGCGTTCTTTATTTTTTTGGGTGTGCCGCCGTGGTCGCTTCGAGGCACAGAATTGCCGTGGCAGCGCGCTAAAGAAGTTTACAAAACTTTCGCTCAAAGTTCAAGAAAAGTGCTGGAGGGTGGTGTATGTGTGCGTGTTCGCATGTGCAAGTCCGAACAAATTGTACCTTTTATTTTTTTTTTTTTTTATATTGCGACGCGTTTGAGTACGCAAGCGCGAACGCACGAGTGTTTGTCGCCGTTTCTGTCTCCGTTATCGTGAGGGCACTTGGAAAGCGGTATTTTTAAGCTCCAGCGTTCTAATCGTCGACCCGAGGAGCAAGGCACAAGGCTGAAAGGGCTTTTGAAAGGGTGAATTCGTTCGCCGCGGTTGAGACATGGGACGCCGCGCCGCCTTATGCATTGAATTGCAGTGCCAGCCGTCAAGTCTCTTCCGACGACTCAAAGTTCGTTCGCACGCGTCCTTTCAAGGCCGTTCCAACGCGCACAAAAAAAAGACAAAACAAAAAAAAGACCCCCAAGAAATTTTTAGGTTTTCTTCCCACAAACAAATACACACCCCTCAAAAAAAAAAAAAAAAAAAAAAGAAAGAAAGGAATGAAAAAGAAAAGTAGACATTATTAAAAAAAAAAATGAGAAAGAAAGCAGGGAGTAATATTTTGTAGAGGTATCGTTATCTGTCCAGCCTCGAACCGCCGTTGGAGACCAAAATAAACGTACGGAGGGAGGTTATCTGTCGTGAAGTGTACACTCGAGGTGTCTGGCTACCTTGGATACGTTGCTTTTTTTTTGTTTGTTTGGTTTTGGTTTTGTCTTCGCCTGTCAATGGTGGCAACAGGTGCGACAGGTGAGGGTGCTTTAGGAGTGATAGTGAAGTAGTGATCTCTTTGGGTGACATATTGAAGGTGTCTCTCTCGATACATCACTTTTTTTGTTATTTTGTTTGTTTTTTTGTCTTCACCTATCAATTGTGGCAACAGGTGCGACAGGGGAGGGTGCTTTCGGAGTGATAGTGAAGTACTGATCTCCTCGTGTGACATATTGAAGACGTGTCTCGCGTGCTGCAGGTTCTCCAGATAGTGAAGATGTTCAAGTTCATTGCCAAGAAGTCCCAGCACGTCAGTGCTGAACGCCTCAAGGTTCAGAAGGAGCTCTTCGCTTTCAACAAGGTAACTTCCCTTTGCTTGATTTGTTTTTATTGGATGTTATTGTCGCGACGGAGCTGTCAGTCTGTTTCTCTCGGCACGATGCTAAGAAAGGGCAGCGGTCGTCATTTTAATGTGGAACAGATGCATTGTCCGGCTCTACATCTGCAAGTAGGCTGCTTCCAAAAATCTCTGCACACAACACTGTGCACATCCCATTCTGGGACCTATTTGGCCATGAAAAGGAGTGGCATGGCTTCGGTTTCGATAGCCTCGTTTCATGCAGTGCATCTTAGCACTGCATGAAAATAAAGGTAGCGCTCACTTGCATTGCACTTATTCATCTTCGTGAGAGCCCCCTTTGAAACACAGACCTCTAGCGGCCGTAAGAACTTGCCTACGCTTAGCGGGGTGTAGGTGTGCAACCGGGCGCGTCCCATACCTTTGCTGCACTCCAGAGTGCAGCAGCACCCTCCCGGCTCATGAACCATTTAAGAAGCCTAGGACATTGAGGAGACAATGGAACAGGATGACCGGCCCAGTATACTTCTTTCACGTGCTATCATAGTCCTGTGTTTACGCGCACACAAACTCTAGCATGTTTGGAGCCCGAAAAATGTGCCCCAGCATTCTATCCGTATTGGTAGGCAACATCTACAGTACCATAAATTTAAGGAAAGTCATTTATTCGAAAATGTAAGCACTGTATTTGGTCTTGACGGGATGTCATGAAGCGAGGTTGGCAAATTCAAAACCGAAACTTGGTGAGCAATGGGTTCCCGAAATGCTTTTCTAGGCACTACACTGCTAGGATTGCTTTGATTTTGCAAGAGGTCTATTGGGTGCTGAACTATACTTTGTACCTACCCTAAGCTTACAGTGCTGTGGGAGCTACGCGCTCGCCGGACCTATCAACCACAACCCTTTCGTCACCTGTCTCTGCTCTTTGCATGGCGGTACGAGAGAGGAGCGGGATCACTTGGCGAAAGATAGACACATGACTGACCTAGCAGGCACGTAGCTTCTGCCAAACAGCTTGGAGGTGAACGGAGTATACACAGTGTACCAAAAGTTAAGGGCTTACTGCACTCCTTTTGTTGCAGAAAGCTTCGTGCTAAGATTGGAGTGAGATCGTGCTAAGATTGGAATGAGAGTCACAGCCACCTGCGAAGCTCCTGGGTAGCTGTTTGTGTGTGTGCCAGCGATAAATATCAAACTTATTATTTTTTAATTTTTTTCTTCACTGATAAGATGGTTTGTCAAGGGCTTTGAAATGTTCTGTATCTTCCGATTTCACATTGCCTGGTGGCGACTAGATGTTTTTATTGCTTTGCTCTAGAACCTGGTGGCATTGAATCTAAATATTTCAGATCGGCTTTTCTTTCTGCGGCTCCATTTGTTTATTAGCGTTTTTTTTTTTGTACAATTTTATGAAGGTTATTTTTGGTTAGCTCTAGGTGTGTCGAAAATGAAGCGTGTAGACTGTTCTGGCTTCCTCAGTTTACTTACAAAATAGGGCTGGAGAGGGGAGTTCCAAAATAATGCTCGGATTCCAGCATCAGGTTGTGGCTGTTCTCTCCAAAATGAAATAGAGAGCAGAATTCTTTCCAAAGGAAAGCAGTAAAAAGTATCTCCTCACACTTGTTCAGCTGCTTTTTTTGACTGCAGTACTTTTCTAATGTAACCTGTTAAAAAAGAAAAAAAAAGTCTTTAAACAGTTATCTTGGGCTGATCCCGCTCTTGCCTGTTGGCACGTGGTCGTTGGTCAGCCAACGGTGCAATGTTCTTGCTGCCTGCTACTCATCTATTTGGCTGGCAGCAGCATCTCTCGGGCTCGTTTCGCAAAAACCCACTCCTGAATTCTTAATTGCCGCGTCATGGAGTAACCAGATTTTCCGGTACAAGGTTGCGAGGAGAGGTCTCCTCGAGTCCTCCTCTTGGAGGTCACGGGTAGACGCCGCCGGGAGGAAGGTGTGGGGGCGAGGTCTGTGAAAAGGGGGCAAGGGCAGCTCCCCTCCCCAGCCAGTTCCCCTCACCCGCTCTCCCTCTCCCTGGTCTGTCTCCCACTGCCAAAGCGTGGTGTGGTGGGCAGCGGGAGAAACGGCTTATCGAGAGAAACGGTGGGGCTGCAGTTGGTGATACAGGGAAGGCTATTAAGGGGCAGTTTTTACGATGTCCGCCGTAAGATCTCTCTCTCCTCCCCTTGATAGGTGTCTGTGGTCTCGTGCGTTTTTCTTTTTCCTTTGTCTGTTTAGCATTTTGTGGCAAAAGGTGTGAAAGCTGTTGTGTGTAGAGGGAAGGTAAAAGAAAAAAAAGTAAAGGAGCCTTTTTTTGTTATGGATTGTTCATTTTGAGGAAGGGAATTACTTTTGTGTTCAACGTTTAGGTGGGAGTGTCTGTGTAGTCTTGTCTATCTCTGGTTCTTGCGTGTTTCTTATGTGTGTTATGTCCGAGGCGTGACCTTGCTGGTGGCTTTCTCCTCGCTGCACGCTGCTGGGACATTCTAGATGTCCAGTCTGTCTGTTAAAGTGTCTGCCGCTTCGTTGCTTAACTGTCGCCACTGAGAGATGGCGAGATTTTGCCAGCTCTATAATGCAAGCCTCTCCCGAAGCAATTTTATGCGCCCTAAGATTTGGAAACCAGTAGTTGCTGTAGAAAACTATCCACAGGTGTGGTAACAGTCGAAAGATTGTTAGAACTTGCAGCCATTTAAAAGACTGTCGGACCAGTCAGATTTCCATTGCTTTTTAGAGCACAGCTCTTAGGTGCCCGTTTCTGGGTCTCGCGGCCGTCGGCGTCGGCGCAACCGCGCTAAGTTTAATGGGAAAATTGACGTCATTTGACCTCAACACCAATTCACTTACTTGCTACATTTAGTGGGGAAAATAACGTCACATGACTTGGTGTCACCTATGAACAAAATCAGTTTCTCCGCTAGATTTAGAGAATATCGACGTCACACGACCTCACCAGCAAATCAGTTTCCTGCTAAACTTAGCGGTAAAATTGACATCACATGACCTCAACACTAAATCAGTTCCCCGCTAAATTTGGTGGGAAAATTGACGCCATGTGACCTCAACACTAATTCAGTTTCCCCGCTAAGTTTAGCGGGGAAAATGACGTCACATGACTTGGTGTCACGTCACCTATGAACAAATTCACTTTCTCTGCTAGATTTAGTGCGAAAATTGTTGTCACGTGTGGAGGGGGTGAAGGGGGATTTACGAAGGAGGGGAGAGGAGGAGGAGGAAAGAAGGGGAGGAGGAGGGGCGCATCCTCCCTTTCATGCCCTCTCCTCCTCCTCAAAAGCTGCATTCTAACTTTACATTACAGAGATTTGTAAACGTCTAATTTTTTTTCATTCATTACATTGGATGTGCAAGGTGAGGCAACCATTTGTGAAGATGTGAAGTTGGCTTGGAGCGTTAATCTTGAAGCTTGGTTTTCAAAAGGAAAATTCTCTGAGTAGCACATATTGTTCTTTTTGTGCTTGTAAAGAGTTTGCGTACCTACAGTCCTGAACATGTTTTTATAAGCATGCCTTTGGTACATTTCACGAAGTTCCCAGCAGTTTTATTTTGGAGAACAGCATCTCACGCGTGTAAAACGCACTGTCACCGCCTCTCACCTTTCGTTCGAACCGTTTTTCGTTGCGACGGGGCACTCCGTTTCATTATGCACATTGAGTAAGGTGCAGCCAGGGTCTCGCGGCATTTAATTATTTTTGCGCAACGAAACGGCTAATGCTACGTTACAGACGAAGCTGTAGATCGAGTAGTCGGAAGCACATCTATTCTTTCTAGAAAACTTTCAAAAGGAAGTCCGCCCCTAATATCGGTGCACGCTCGTCGGTCGTCCGCCTTCGTTTCTCGAGCCCGACGACACTCCGGGGGGATGCTCTTATGCCGACGAAAGGGCCGGCACAGGGAGGTGAAGCCGGACCTTCGAAAGCCCCCGTCACACTTGTCGTACGTCGCACAAAAGACACAGTGTCTGTTGCAGACGTGACGACAGAATGGTTAGCAGACACACCTCGGACATGGTCGGGTCGACCACGTCTGCAGACGGGTTTTGTACAATCAAAGCGACAGACATACAATGCACCTCAGACAGTATCGGCAGACTGTCTTTTGTACGGTGCATTAGTAGCGTGTTTGCGGCCCTAGGGTCATCAATCACGTTTGACACCAAGCTCTCGCCGGCAGACTTGGATGCGCCCATTGTCGCATTGCGCGCGAAGGGCAAGGTGCAGTCGAGGCGCCTGCCCCAGAAACTCCCCGCAGAGCTCGTTTGCGTCTTTCGCTTGCCCGGGGTTTCTGCAGCCGTGGCCTTGGCGGGTCGTCGCAGCTGCTCGCAGAACCCTCGGCGCGAGCCAGGAGCGCAGCTGGCTGCTACGTGACGGGGACGCACGCTCGCTCGGAAGCCTCGGGCTGATTGTGGCTGCGCAAGTTTGAGGGTTGGGGGGGGGTTACGCTCTAGCTGGCTTTGAAAATAAACCCTTTTGCCTAAATGCGGATACACTTTTGCTTGTTGGTTGGCAGGATATGCCGCCTGGGGCTCGGTGTTTCCTCATCCATTTTATTCATTGCCGATGTTCGGCGGAGTAATGGGTGGGAGGGGAATGACTGGAAAACCTCTTGACCCTCGGCCCAGGTTATTACTGCAAAATTGTGCAAACAAACCTTGTAAAAAAAAGAAAAAAAAAATGAAAGAAATTAGACAAAAAGTTACAGGAACAGTTTCATTTGTGTCTAATGCCCGAGTCCCACTAGAGCGACAAACAGAAAGAACCGACAGTGACAGGCCTCAAACCAGAGTCTTTCGCGATTTGACATGCTTTGTAGAATAAAGGAGGCTACGCCGAACCACGATCATCATACGCGCGAGGGTATCTTTGGCAGGCTTACAATCACTCGTGCTCACTTCACGAGCGCCGACCGACTAAACGCCTGCCAGAGGTACCATCGCGAGCATGCTGCATGTGTTTGAGGCTTGTTGCTGTCGTTTGTTTCTGTTTGTCGCTCTATTGGGACTCGGGCATAATGCTTTCAAACAGAAACACTCGTGTCGCGAGATATAAAAAAGACGAGAATAAAAATTGGATAAAAACAGCATCACGAAGTAAGGACGCGCTACGAGCTGTGTACTGTTGCTGTAGTGAAATAAATGTAAGCGTGAGAGGGCATTTCAAGGTGACGGCAGTAGTTGCTAATTGTTGAACCAAATATTTTGTTGAGGCGTTTAGAAACGGTGTTGATCCGATTCGCAGTTTGATGGAGTCGAATCGATTGCTGGGTTCAATGTTATGTATAGGTTTGCAAACCTCTGTAGGCTGTTGTTTTCTGTTTGCTTCCAGTGGATATCTATTGAGCCCCTGGTCTTGTGTTGCAAGTCAGTTTCTAGCGAAAGGTAGTGCAGTGCTAGATTGTTTTTGTGTGTGATACAAAGTTTTTGTGCAATTTTACTTGACTTTTTGAGGCCCTGCTTTTTATGCATCGATTTGTGGTCAGCAATGGATTCCATATTTTCCGATGTGTAAGTTGTGCTTTTTTTCTCCAAAATTTCCGTAGCTGCATTTTATACAACGGTGTGATATGTTTTTTTTTTTCCATCAACATGGTTTTTAACTAAGCAAATTTGCTGCGGGGCTATGTTTTTCATTTGATTTATTGGTAAGGATATTGAAACTGGTTCCCGCTTGCACATATTGGGATTACAATACAGATATGCGGACTTACCTATGCAGTTTCGTCTTGCCTATCGTACAGGTACATTAAAACCCTTGACGTTCGCAAGCCCCTAATTTTCGTGAATTTTGAGCCTTGTAAAATTTGCAAACTTTAGTGAGCGCAATATTTTCATTGTCTGTAGAGGCGAATTTCAGCCTTTAGAAGTCGCGAAATTTAATGGTTGCAAATGTGACTTCGCTGCCCAATTTGCAAAAAATCGAGACCGCAAAAATAAACGGTTTTACACTATACAGGGTGTTTCCAAAAACGTAGGCAAAATCACTTTTGCGAAAATTATGGATAGTAAAGAAAAAAAGTTGAAGCTGTGGTGGTCGGTGTCAAAGGGCCCATTAAGGAGAATTATTAGCTCTCAATACAATTTCGTAATTAATTAATTTTGAGTAATGAAATTGTTATTATTGATTTTAAAGGGATGGTTTTAATTAGAGCCTTGCTGGGCATCATCGAAAACTACTAAATTCACCCACGTTACAATGATATAAGGCACACATAGCATTTTACAGCGTTGAGAACAAATGCTCAATTTTGACGCCTTTCTGGGTTTCTTATTGGAGCACATCTCTGTGCAGGCAATCCCGCCCTCGTGTCTAAAATATGCAACAAGCGTGCATCGCCACGCATTGCACGTAAAGGTGCGTCTTCACACTGGCATCACTCATCTGACAGTCTGGAGGCTTTCTTATCTAGCCTCTTCCACCTGCGATACGTGGTGGTGCACGCACATTGCGTGTTTTAAACACGGGAAGGATTGCCCGTGTTCGGTTCCTATAAGAAACCGAGAAACTGGTCCAAATTGAGCATTTTTTTGGAACGCCGTGAAACTGCACATGCCTCTAATCATTGTAACGAAGGTGTATAGAGTAGTTTTCAATGATGCCCAACAAGCTTCTAATTAAAACTATGCCTTTAAAATCAATAATTAACAATTCAGTTACTCAGAATTAATTAATTACCCAATTTTATTGAAAGCTGATAATTTTCCTTAATATGGGTCCTTTGACACAAACCACAACGGCATCAACCTTTTTTCTGTGCGATGAGTAGTTTTCGCAGGAACGATTTCGCCGGCGTTTCTGGAAACACCCTGTATAAGTGCGACGGTGCGACTCAGACTTGAAAATACGCTAGTTTTACAAATATTAGCAAGTGATGCATTGTAATGTGAATCTAATTTGAAAGAGTAGTTTTACTCTGCCATTTGGCATCTCATTGTACGAGACAGATATTTATTATGTCGTTAACTGTTCTTAAAGAGACACTGACACCCCCCAAAATTTATTTTTTATTTTTTGTTAGGCGATTTAATAGGGTGTAAGAAGACTACCCATCCAGTATTTTGCTACAGTGTCGGATATATATTTTTATTAAAGTAAAAAAACGCAACTGCACGAAACCGAAACTGCTGGGGAGGAAGAAGAAATATAGACCTTTTCCGCAAGGGCGCCGCCATATTGAATTGTCGTCACTTCCAGTATGGGCGAAAACATTGTTTTGCCGTCGCCACGCCAATAGAAGACATTTATGATATAAGCGTAGCCGTCACACATTCTCGTTCTTGCTCCCCTCTATTTTTTTACGGGTTACAGGTTGAAACGTTTTATATTTTTTCGTCGCCCATACTGGATACGCCTATTTGGTGGCTGGGGACGAGAGTACACGAAAAAGGTCTATAGAAGAGGAGACTGTTGCGGGAAGCCACGTAACTGTGCAACCTTTTTTTTTTTTTTTTCCAGTCAACTTTTTTGCAATTTTTTAGGAGCCACAAAAAAAAATAGGTATCAAATTTTGTTTTTATTTTTCAATACTGACTGTGGGCCTTCGATGACTCACAGCTTCGATTATCTTTGGTCGTTGTGTCTAAACCATAGAAAACGGCTCGTGACCACGGAGAAGAGAGTGAGCGCTACTCAAACCGGCCAGTTCTGGGTCGACGGTTTTCGGACTGAAAGAAATTTCGAGCTGCAAATTGTGTTCTGGGTAGTTGGGCTCTCATATGTCGTGTACAAATAAAAACAGCATAAACACCCTGTTAGTGTCCCTTTAAAGGGACCATGAAGGCAATCGGGAAGTTCAGTCTAACACAGTAGTTCTCAACCATCGATGTTTCGCGGACCCAATGTGGGTCGGTAGAGATGATGGAGGACTCTGTTCGTGGTGAGGGGCGGAAAAAGGTATAGCTTAAATATTCTATTGATTTAATAAATGCATTTAACTAAGGGCTAGTGTAAAGTTGACCTTTCTTATTGCCATACACATGAGGAAACTCACCCCAAAACTGAAGCATTTCTTCTCGACCTGTAAAAAAAAAACTTTTATTGCCGGGCTTGACTGATGAAGCAGGGCTTTGCGGACTCCTAGAATGCCTTCGCGGACCCCCATTTTAGAACCACTGGTCTAACAATTTAAATAGATGTCGGGCGTCTTTTAGGTATTGTTGACGAAGTTTTAGCCCGAACTTGCGCCACACAAATTAATTCAACAGATCCAGCAATAATGGCACCGAGACAGATGACAGCAACGCCGCAGACTGCGAAAAAAAAGTCATCCTTTTGAGTCACGCGAGCCGTGACGTCACTCGAGGCTCGTCAGGCGATTGGTCTAAGTAAACAGAGTCTGCACGTCTTCGTATTCAGTGGTGAGTTGTTAAAAAAAAAGTGCGTTGATTAAATTCACTAACAAGGAAAACTATATTTCTGTCGGAAAGGTTTACTGCAAAAGCAATAAAACACAGCTTCAGTCTGCCGACGCTTGAACTCAAATAGCCGAGCGCTTTTCACTCGCGAATATTGGGAGGGCACTGACTTGAAAAGCGTTGTGTGGCAAATGCAAGATTTTTGTTTCTCGCGAGACAAACAGAAACAGTGCACCATCGCATTTTGTCTGTTTTGTCGCGGGATTCTCGGTTCCACGCATGAAGGGAGCTGCAGAAACTGTTCCAGTCTGATGCACTGCAGTTTCCTGTACTCCTCCGGGTTTATGTCGGAAAGCTGTCGAACCTCCCCTAGCGCTCCGCAATCTTTCCTGCTCAGCCATCCGGCCTTTCATCCAATGAATCCAACCGTCTTGCGCCTGTGGTGTACCGAAGTTGTTGTGCGCCAATATGCGGGAACGAGGTCATCGGCAAATGCCCCTGCGTGATCCCGAGACTCCGCCGCTTTTATGCCGAGCCTCCTCGAGCAGGACCATACTTGTGTCGTGTCTTTGGTTAGAAAAGCCGATGGCGTCCGCGTTAAGCGTGTCGCGGTGTTTTGTCTCGCTTGGTACCCAACAGCGACAGGCAACAATTATTGTTCTTCGTAATGTGATGGCACCGCTCGCAACGCGATTGGCAATGAATCATGTTGACAGAAAATAAGTTCCATACACGTGGTTACGTTTGAAGGAATTTGACTGTGTTCCATCGAAAAACGGCCGCAAGTCACCGTGTCATTCGTGTGGAGCGTGGCAACCAATTCAAGGAGTTGCTGGGCAAGCGGCGAAGGAGCACGAATGTCCCGGTTACTCGCAGTTGCATCTCGGTACGACAGCCTCAAACCACAAAGCGCCACTACGGCTCGCCATGCCATCTACGCTCGTAACCACTAAATTATACTGAAATTGACAGTTCCCTGTTGATGTCACTGCCGTTTTAGGAGATGTTTTATGGCGGGAAAGCTAAACGTCAGTTTCATTCTTTTTAATTTTTTTACAAAATGCTAAGTTCATAGAACTGTATAAAAAGAGTGAGCATATTGCCAGGTTCCTAGAGAGTTGGAAAAGAGCATATTGCCAAGTCCCTAGAGAGTCGAAAAACAGCCTTTTTAAAATAAATTCAAAATCGTCTTCATGGTCCCTTTAAAATGATTAAAGAATATTAAAAGTTCTCGGAACTGTATATAAAAGGTTTTGATCTTTCATAAAAAACAATTTTCAGGTCAACTAACATTTTTTAAAATAATCACCGTACCAGTGTGGGCAGTTTACAAAAAAAGAGGGCGATGTGATTTAATTGATAGTGATTTTTTTTTGCAAGTAAAATTTCTGGTAAAATAGACGTTCCATATAAAATTTCTCGAGGTAACTAGGTCTGTCCCAAGCCTCGCCTAGATACCCCAGCACCGAAAAGTTCAGAGTCCCTCAACACAGCCACTGTAGGCCGTCCAAATCGAGGAGTTTGGTCCTTTTGGTATTGGAGCGGGTAGTAACTGTGATGGGGCCAGTTCACCGGTTGTATGGGAACTGTCTGATGTTTGTTCATTTTGAAACCTTGTTTTTGTTTTGGTGCTGATGTTATGACCTTAGAGTGAACTTGGAACCGTTATTGATTGATTTGGGCCGTCCCACTTTGTGCTGTTGCAGACTGCCTGCCATGGATTTCCACACTGCCCGAGTGCCCTGGCCTGGGACCCGTTTTTGGAGCTCTTTGCCATTGGGACCAAGACTGGTTCCTTGAGGCTGTATCCTTCTGGCACTGCTTTTTTGCCACAACATTTACGTGTGTTTCAAGTGTATTTCAGTTTTGTAGGAGATTGCTTAGTGTTTGTTGTGTTTGCTATTTACCACCAGCAGTAGTTGTGAAATCGCTCCCTGTCAAACCTTTAGGTTGTTTGTCGGTCCGATTGGGTTACCTCTCCAGCATGTGGTCGTTTGCCTAGAGTTTTCATTTTTTATCTTGTTTTTTTATTAGTATTGTGCCTTTCTAGCTGCATTTATCTTCTGTGCTTTTAATTGCCAACAGAACTTAAAATGTACATGCCAACCTGTCATTCCGTAGGTAAGTTTTCGTAATATTAAGGCCAATTAAGGATTGTGTATAGGAGTCCCAGATTGTTTTAGATAATTTCTTTTGCCTTGCAGAGTTGGCCTGACAGCTTAATATTTCAATTTTAGTGCTCCCAGTTTACTTTATTTGTTGTTTGCCTCTGTTCTGAACTCCTCATTAAACTTAGCTTGCGGAAAAGGATCGTCGATTGGAGTTTTTTGGTCAACGATAGTAAAACAGTGCTCAAAAACATGAAAGACATGCAAAAGGAGTGCACAGAACAAGTGTCATATTCTTTACAAGTGTTTTCATGCACTTTTTTTTGTTGCTATTGTTGGTCCGGAATAGTTTTCCACATTGCCACTCTGATTCTGTCCGGGTCCTTAACACTAGACGGCAGCTACGGCACTCCCGGTGTCGAGTATGTGGTGGAGCATGATGCAAGCAGCCCTGTCGTAGAGCTGCACTTTGTGCCCAAGCAGGTGGGGGTTGTTTGCTTTCCTGCTCTTTCTCTCTCATTTTAGCTTTCTTGCGTACTGTTTAATTTTTTCCAGATAACTCATCTTTCCCCGGCATTGCGGAATTAAAAAAAAATGTGCCCGGTGGCAAGACTTGTTGCATTCCCGGAAATTTATTCGTCTGTCGCCATTCCACAGATTTAATCACTGTCGATCGCTCCACGACAATTTCTTCTGGCAGCTCGGATTATTTTCTCCCGTTGGGGTCGCTCGTACGAAGTTGAGCGCATCACATGCCACTCGTCTCTTTATACGCAGCTGTACGTACCGTGAACGATAGTCGATAGAAATGGCCTGCCATACCAGTGCACACATTGACTGAAGGAGATGTAACGAAATTTCATGAGAACTTGCGTGCAATGATGATAACACAAAGCTTTTTTTTTTTTTTTTTCTGCTATCTTAAGTCTTTTTTGCTCGTTTTTCTACATTTTGTTTCTCTGTCACGCTCACATTCTTTGTTATTTAAACACCTTTCTGTTATTAATCGCAGAATATGTTCTAGAGCAAAGTTTTCTGAAAAAAGCGACCATTATGCCTACATCTACATGACGTGACACCACAACGTCGTGCGACTAATGTCGCACACGCGGCACGTGACCAACTCATTTGCAACACATTTTGTGCGTCTGAGTTTGTCCAATATGATCGAGACCATATTGTTAAAACACCCGAGACTGGGTGTGAAGTTGACTAAAGTAGAAGTTTGGGCTAGTTGGTATTTCATGATAAAAGATTAAAACAGCGCAAGGACACGGACAAGAACAAGAAGGTAGACGAACAAGGCGCTGACTTACAACTGAAGTTTATTCATTCTAACAGCGAGTATAAATACTGTATTGTCACAACAAACAAACATGAATAAAAAGCGTGACCTGGATGCCACATGCTCACTAGCCATCGCTATGCAACTTGAGAAACTTGAAACAACCAAAAGTAGAAGAGGCAGAGAAAGAAGCCAGTCAGATGACGTCTCAAAGCTAATACGTTTATTCAGTAAACCTCTTATATACACTCTGAAACCAAGGTCGTCACCAACCAACACAACAAACAGAAAAAAAAAGAAATTACAGGAGGGACACTTAAAGGGGCGATGCAACAATTTTTGTACTTTGCGCAAATACCGCTTAGAACGGATCCCTGACGTTGATGACTTATGAAACACGCGTTCGTTTTTCACCCCACGCAATAGAAGTCCCAGAAAAAAATTAAAGAAAAACGAGCAGCGTTCACCCCCTCAACTTGCAGCCAGAACAAGCGGCCACATGATCTGGAGCCGATTCTACGCCGCCAATGTTGATCATCCACGCGCTGGGGTTGGCAAAGCACAGGACACGCGCTGAGTTCCAGACATTGTTATGGCTCGGCTATTGTCGTCGTTGCAGCGATTGGACACGGGTCACTACCCGAATGCTTCTCGAGCTAGTAATTATCACGAGCCCAAATCGAGTGCCCACGCAATGCTCGGGTCCAATCTATGAACAGCATTCAAATATCGTCATATGGGTGTACTCCGATCCCCACGTTACGTCATCAAATTTTGCAAAGCAGAGATTGAATGAAAATGATCGCTTTTGTCCTTGAAATCACACCGCAACAATGGAGTTTCTTGGCCAGTGGCGTTGCGTGCGAGTATCCTTGAGCCCCACTAGTGCCAGTAAGCTCGTGTAAAGTGAAAAACATTCCAATTGAATATCGTTGCACTGCTCCTTTAAGAGTGCTTACGTGTGGGAAAGCAAAAGCATTCGTGTATGTAGCATATTCCAACAAGCTGTGCTCCCCGCTATCCTCTGCAGAGGTCGGCAGGGCAGCCTCTGCGGACGCTGTCCGGCTGGGCTCTGGGGAGCGGTGGGTGTGCGCTGCTGTGGTGGCGCGAGGGAGCAACGTCAGGAGTGTGCGGGGGCGTTCCTTGGAACTATCCGGCGTACAGCCGTTCCGTGGAGGGATGTTCTCTGCTGTTTTTTGCTGTTACGGACAACTCCGCTCCATGGAACAGTTAATGCTTTCGCATTAAAATTCATTTTCCTTTCCTATTTTTTTTACAAACTTTGCAGCCATCAATGCCATGACCTTGCGTGGTCACTCTACCTTTGAATGTGTACATTGATGGCTGCAAAGTTTATAAAAAAAATTAGAAAGAAATCTTTTTTTTTTTGTTTTTGTTTTGGTTTGTAATGACTTTGGTTTCAGAGTGTATATAAGACGTTTTTTGAACCAACATATTAGCTGAGTTTGAGACATTGTCTGACTGACTTCTTTCCCTGTCTCTTCTACTTTTGGTTGTTTCAAGTTCTTTCACACCCAGCCTGAGGTGTTTTAACCAAATGGTGAACTTACACCAGCTCGCCTGCACCCTCACTGTGTTTTCAATGATCGAGACGCTTCATTCTTTCATGTACTGTGGCCCGCACCCCTTAATCTAACACAGTCCCTGGGGGGCCGTTTAGAGGTATTCCGAACGAAATAAACGAACCTGCTATAGTCTCGTTGTGGTGTGGGACGCAGGGTCGCCTGATCAGCCTGTTGGAAGACAACACCCTGCACCTGTGGGAGATCAACGTCAAGGGAGAGGGCTCTGTCCTGGAGCACGTCCAGTCGTGCACCGTCGATGCCAAGTGCGCCCAACCTTTTCTCGGGGAGCGGTTTTGGGGGGGACACCGTCTTGAGCAATCTTTCGATTCATGGGATGGGCTTCTTTGCCCATGCGGCGTCTTTTGGGGGACGAGGTAGTTGGGGAGGTTGTGTACCTGCGGAGTGCAAGATGCGGTATCCGGAAACAATGAAAACGCTGACTGCCGGGCAATGTATTATTATGATTATTACTGACGACTGAGAGCTCTTTTTGGAAGGGACAAAGCAGCGGCTTGGTCGCCGCGATATCCGGAGTCAAGGCTTCTGACAGTGCCTGCGTTTTTGGGATGCCACATTGGGTGTTAGGCCATGCAGTGTTCTTTCTGATTTATGGCATGCCCATGGGGTGACTGTCGTTCGAGTAACTGTTGCGGGAGGCTGCGACCTACAACTGGCCGGTTCTCCAAGCGACCAACGACTCTGGTAACGAGCTTGGTCTGTCCGTCTCCCCCTTCCCCGGACCAGGCTGCGCATCTTCACCTGCGCGGTGCAGTCGACGGGGCAGCACCTGCTGCTGGGCACAGAGGGTGGCAACATCCACCTGCTGGACATCAAGTCCTTCCAGATGACTGACACCATCATCTACCAGGACCTGGTCACCCAGAAGTGAGTGGGCTCTCGGGCACGCTTTTCCGGGCCTTTGATACTTTAGAACTTCATTGCTAAGGAAGAAATCTATGGAACATGCAGCAACATTTGAAAGGCACATTTAAGTCATTGGCTCGTTGCAAAGGTCTTTTTTTTTTTAGGGGCGAAGCTCCTTAGGGGCTAGCCATGTCCGTCCGCCGTAGGCCCGGCGTCGGGTGCTCGTGCTTCTGCTCGTGAGCACGTGAGCACGTGCTCGTGTAGGGCAAAAAAAAAAATTGGAAAAAAAAAGATGAAAAAAATTATGAAAAAAGAAAAAGAAGAAAAAAAAGAGTAGGGGGTTCTGAGATGCCATCCCATCTGTCTGCTTAAAAAAAAGAAAAAGAAGAAAACCACACATTCTCCTACTGACATGAATGAAAAGGCTCAAAGAAAAGAAGAAAAAAAAGAGTAGGGGGTTCTGAGATGCCATCCCATCTGTCTGCTTAAAAAAGAAAAAGAAAACCACACATTCTCCTACTGACATGAATGAAAAGGCTCAAAGAAAAAGAAGAAAAAAAAGAGTAGGGGGTTCTGAGATGCCATCCCATCTGTCTGCTTAAAAAAAAGAAAAAGAAGAAAACCACACATTCTCCTACTGACATGAATGAAAAGGCTCAAAGAAAAAGAAGAAAAAAAAGTAGGGGGTTCTGAGATGCCATCCCATCTGTCTGCTTAAAAAAAGAAAAAGAAGAAAACCACACATTCTCCTACTGACATGAATGAAAAGGCTCAAAGAAAAAGAAGAAAAAAAAGAGTAAGGGGTTCTGAGATGCCATCCCATCTGTCTGCTTAAAAAAAGAAAAGGAAGAAAACCACACATTCTCCTACTGACATAAATAAAAAGGCTCAAAGAAAAAGAAGAAAAATCTGTCTGCTTAAGGGAGGAGGTGGGCAATAAATATGAACTTTCTTATTTCTAGAGATATCTGAACGAAATTTACAGGGTGTGTTTATAGCACAGACATAAGAGTAACTGCAAAGTTTCATGGAGCTGTGCATATTATTTCTCAAGTTACAAATATTTATCAAAATCGTCCATATGCATTCCTTATCCCAGGCCTTGAGAATTTGAAAAAGGTAGTAGCGGCGTAAAATTTGTTATGATGACCCCTGGATAGGTTCCCCAGGGTATAACAGAGCCCTTTTTTTTAAATTTCTTCGTTGAAAAATTTTAATGCAACTTTGAATTTTGTGTAGTCAATGAAACCCACATTCATCAAATTGAATTTTTTTATTATACATTTTTAGCGCCGTTTTCTAAAAAAAAGGGGCTCTGTTATGCCCTCACAAAGTTATTTAGGAACAGAATAAAAAAGATTGCACAAAAATCCATTCATCAGTTCCTGAGATATCGCTGGGACGAGCAGCCACGGCAGTGGAAAAATCCATTCTGAGAAAACAGCACTTGAAAGTTGCACACAGATTTTCAGCTTTAGAATGACCCTGCAGAATAGTCAGAAGTGTTCTTGCGTACTTTCTTCTTGTTCCGCCTTTCCAACTTCTCTTGATGTCGTTTGCTGGCCTTGTGCAGACGTAGGGCATCTTTCTCGGCAGCTCGTTGGAGGGCTAGATGGGCCGGCTGGAGTCCCACTGCAACCAATATTTCTGCAGTTGCCTTGTAGCAGCCGGCGTTAAACCTCAACACCGCTTCATGCAGTGCAGTTTCAACAGCGATCAGCGATGCATGCTGTTCCTTAGGCATCAAAGACCACAGGACAGAGTGGAAAGACTCAGATGCATTCTGAGTCTTTGCTCCCAAGCAGCGTTGAAGCAGAGAAACCTGCGACAGGCGTTGGTAGACGGGCAGCATAGCTGCAGCGATGTAGGCTGGGAGTTTGTGCTTGTGCTTTGGCTGTGGCTCACCTTTTGCCTCGGCAACTCTTATGCGGCACCACGATTGAGCTCCCTCCGGGCAGAGTTCATGGTGAGGCTCCTGGTCAGTCGACGTGACATGATGGTAGGTGGCCATAACAGCACGCTGCATCGCTGCCATGTCCTTCGAGTTGTTTCGGAGGGCCCAGCCATAGTAGTCGGTAAGCTTGTTGATGAGGGCCTTCGTTAACCTGCCCTTACCGCTCAACGGCTTGTCGCTCTTCTGGACAAGGTTGCGCAGTGCCGTTCCCATCCTCTTCTGAACATGGTTCAAACACTCTTCCTTCACGATGGGGACTAGCCCGTAGATGTTCTCTTCTGTAAGGGCAGAGAAGGTCCTGCTGTCCCCGTCGGAGACAAGTGCTGTATGCCGCAGGTCGTGCTTGGAGATAGAGCGCTTGAAGAGGGTCAGGGCCGCCTCGACCTCCATCCTCCCAGATTTGGCGTC
Organism: Ixodes persulcatus; assembly: GCA_013358835.2. Lineage (NCBI taxonomy): Eukaryota > Metazoa > Arthropoda > Arachnida > Ixodida > Ixodidae > Ixodes > Ixodes persulcatus. Next base: position 140,296 of record JABSTQ010011064.1, on the reverse strand, counting down.
CGTGTTTTTCTGGCAGACATGATGCATGTGCCAGCTGTCATACCCTTGATCTCCAGGCTTGGGTCCTGTTTGGCACCCAAGGCACAGGTTGGATAAAACTACGGCGTCCAAGATGAGGCCTGTGTGGTATTCTATGACTGACCCGACTCCGATGTGAGATGTGTGCCCTCTCTTGTGCCATGTGCCATCATACACCACGGTGATATCCTTGCAGAACCCCGGGTTCATCTTCTTACAGGCTGTCTTCACCGCGACAGCTGACTCGGCATAAAACTTTTCCACGCACAGGGCCTCTGGCTCTCTGAAGGTCTTCTTCAGGTGCTCCTGGAACGTTTTATGGGGGAGACCTCTGTGGGAGACGTTCATAGCTGCCCAAAAGTCATTGAGAGCTGTCTGCCCCTTTCCTATCTGCTTGATCGCCATGATGGAGCGGATGTTGACTTCAAAGGCCCTCGAGTCTTGTTGGCGTGGCGAAGTCCAGGAACTTGCAATAATGCCGCAATGGGGGCATACGACCTCGAGTTTTGCTGCCAGTCCGAGTTTGGTGCCTTCTTGGACAGTCAATCCAGTCCCCGAGCAATGCTTGCACACTGTGCAGCAGAGCAGGTTGCTCAAAACGTCGATCTGAACAAGGCAGAACTTCTCACCTTGGCTTGTAGCAGAGGCAGGCGTGGGATTGGGCAGCATGGCTTCAAACTTCCTCTGGGTTGCTGGCATAGCTCCAAGTTCGGCTTGAACGGTATCACAATGTCTAGCTTCTGCTTCGATCTCCTCACGTGTCAGGAAATGCGTCCGCAGATGGGTGCTGGAAGACGCGCTCCCACTTGTCGCGGCAGGCGGAAGACGGGCGCTGGGACCCGCGATCTCGGGGGGGAACCACAACGGTCGGCATGCTCGGTACTCCAGGCGTGAGCGGGGCGATGCGTCCTTCTTCGACGACAGCCGATGGCACAGAAAATCCATCACTGGAAGTGTTGACGCGATCATCATTGACGGCACGCCGCGCAGAAACTTCCAACTTCGCCATCCGCAGTAACTTCATGGACCGCTTCTGCGCGCCAAACGCGCGCACCGTCTTGTACTTCGAACCCCGCATCGTGTGCGACCACGAAACAGACGGGCACGCTACACGAAACTACTCAAAGAAAGTTCGGAAAACGATCGTAAAGATGGCGAAAAACGAAGCGGAGCTGACAAAGCAAGAGCGCGTGCAAGCAGACCACTACCGAGAGCAGACGACGCGAGCGGCAACAGCAGGAGAAACGGAGGAGGAGGAGAGCGCTCCGCGCGCGGAGAAATCGCGTCCCAGCCAATAGCAGTCGCGCGCTCCCCCGCACGCTCCTCGAGCGCGTGCTCTGTCCAATCGCGTTCTTGCGATTGCGACACGGGAGAACGGTGACCACGCCGTAACCATGCGGCCGACGCCATTTTGGGAGCTGGCAAAAAAAAGAGAAAGAATTCACGTTCAAAACAAGACTAAGATGGCGGCCGTCGGCCAAACGTGTCGAAAATGGCGAGCGCGCAAAGTTTGGGTTGATTTTGACGTTTGACCGTCACTTGGATGCTACCCAGGCCTCGTAAATAATTGTTTTTAAATATTTCCCCGTTGTATTTGGTGCTGATAATTACAGAGAAGGTAGTTTATGAGATATACAACCGAAAAATAAGGTTTTCTAAAAATCAACTTTTTCGCGATTTTTCGGTTTTCAAAGCCCGCGTCCTCCCTTAAAAAAAGAAAAAGAAGAAAACCACACATTCTCCTACTGACATGAATGAAAAGGCTCGTCATGCTGCGGCTCGGCGTCTACGCAGACAAGCACCACCAGAGCTTCGCCCCAATCAACATCATTCACCACGTGGAGATGCGGTCAATTTTTTTTTTTTTCTGACGCTTATTTGAGCTAGGAATGTGGTAGCATGGCCATTTTCCTTTAGTTGTACGAGCTTATAAATGGTGGTCATAAACAACTTTTTTGAACTGGATACTGTTTAGCCAGGGTAAAGCCTTTTTAAGTCTGGCCACGATGCTGAACTGGAATGCAAACGAAATATAAACGTGTCTCAATCATATCCGGCGAACTCTGAGATGCACAGAACGTGCTGTGAATGAGCTGGACACACTCTGTGTACTTTTGTGTGTGTCGTGTCATGGGACACCCTGATGTCAAGATCATGTAAGCTATATGGGGCTGTGTTGCTTATATGACATCAACCGGTGTGTTGCTTGGACGTAACGTGTCGTTTTTCTCGTAAAACCCAGCTTCATGTCACATTCTGCGTTAAAAACCCTGTGCGCAGTGTTCCCGAGGATTACAAGATCAACCCTGGCGGCGTGGAGGCCATTGCGGAGCACCCCTTGGACCCCAACAAGATGGTGATTGGCTACTCCCGCGGCCTGATGGTGCTGTGGGACAACGAGACGCTCAACGCCGAGCAGACCTATATCTGCACCAAGGTCCGTCCACTTTGTCCTCTTGGTTAGACTTTGTAGATGTAGGCTGTCCCGTACGTTTCACGCGAGATATTTAAAGGGACAATGAAGACAATTTTATTTAATTTTTTTGAATGGTGTTTTTATGCTTCTTGGGAACATAGCATGGTGCCCAATTTTTTGTAGACATTTGTGACGCGTATTTTTGTGCCTACGAAAGAAGTAAAGAAACCGAAACTGAACTATCTCCATTCTCGTTTCTGGGCCTCCGAAAACGGAGGTGACGTAGGGAGTGACGTCAAGTGTGAATAGTCGGTATCGGTAGTATTTAAGAGATCGAGACTCTGGTAACCGCGGTGGATTATAGCAGCGCAGTGGCGCGGTCGTTTCGCCGAATCTGTCAACATGGACGGCAATGCCGCTCTCGCGAGCGAGTTCGAGCTTCCGTTCACTGACCGAACACCAACGGAACGGGAGTATGTGTGTGGCGGACCCGACGGAGACCGCCCAGCCGGCAATGGGCGGCCCGCACGCCGAAGGACGAACGCGAGGGAGATGCCGAGGGGAAAGCGGTAGCGATCCGACCGTTCCGGGATCCGGTTCCTCCGCGGACGTCCTCTTTTCGTCGTCAAAGAACACGAACAGCAACCCACACGTGAAAACTAGCGTCGCTCGAACGAATACTGGTCTTCAGTCGACCGTTAGAACAGCCATCTACAGCTTCTTCTTCGAGTACCGTGTTCTTTTTTTATTTTATTTTGTTTGCCCATAGTTGCTCATTGCCCGTTTCGCGTCCAGCGTAGCAAAGAAAAAAACAATTATGCTGCTTTATTTATGATTTAGTAATCATTTCCGGTCCGATTTATACTTTTCGTGGTTATTCAAGCGGAAATTAGAACATTATTCCTAAAAATCGCGAACCAAAACGTGAACGAGGGCACGTTTCTCGTTTCGACCAATCGCTGACGCGTCTTTTGTGATGTCGTGCTTCTTGGCCCCGCATCAGTCACGTGAGCTCCGCTTCTCCTGGCTTCTCCCGCAACTCTCGGGGCGTCGCCCCAGTCGATCCCGGTGTGATTATTACCGCGTCTGCTTAATTGATTTGCGCGGCACACAAGCGCCGGTTTCGGCTGAAATTTGGGCAACGTGTCCTGAGACGTGCCTGGAAGCCAGTTCTATCGCCAAAAAGATGTCCGAAATTGCCTTTATTGTCCCTTTAAGTAGACACCGCAGTGGGAGGCTATCGCGCAAACATTTATTCTTGCAGCTTTTAATTTCTCGCGGGCCTATTCGCAAGTTTCAGTTGTCTTCTAACTGACCTACTCGTAGTCTAAAATTTATGCAGGCTCCCCCCTCCCTCTTGGTGTGCTTCTCCAATAGTGATGAGCCTGGCACACCTGCTGATGCATGCCTAGTTTTTCGCTTCTGGGAAATCTGCGAGGTTGGGTGGCAGACCTTTCTAAAGCACTCGTGTTGCACCAGCTTTTGCGGAGGAACCTTCTCTAGCAGAGTCACTCGCTCGTGCCTACGGGTTCTGGGTTCCGTAGACAGCCGAACAGAATAACAGCTAGGAAATTTGCGCTACCGAAAGAGCGTTGTTTCTGTGGAACCCTAGCCAACAAAAGGACGCAACTGCCGTCGCACCAGCGACGGACGAGACTGGCTTTTGCAAACGACTTCTATGGGCCGACGTCTGGAGGCTCGAAGAACGCGGCATAAATCTCGGTGGTCTTTCGCCTTCCTCTCTCCCGTCCTTGCGAAAGGCGTGCTTCGGGACCGTGTCTAACACCCCTCCCCTTGCATCCGATGCCGCTAGGCAAGAGAGGGATCGCACTCACTAAATAACACGTTTTCACTTGCCCCTTTCCACTCCCTCCTTCCTCTTGCAGGATCTCCACTCGGTGTCTTGGCACGGCAGTGGCGCCAAGTTCATGAGTGCCCACAACGACTGCAGCTATTTTGTGTGGGGCATTAAGGATTCCAAGGCCATAGAGTCTGTGGAGCAGTGCTACGGTGAGCCCCTGCATTCGCTTCGGAAGGACTGCAGAGCTCCACCGGCTTCCTACTGCGAACACGTACCAAACAACGGTACTATAAGGAAGGCTATCCTCTTTATGAATTCGCAAAGCGTGTTACTGGCCGTTTCCTCGCGACTCTCCGCAAAGAATCTTCTTACTCAACTTGAACTGGTAAAATAAGCGAAGCTCTTCAACTCGGATGGGACGTAAAACTTTGTCGGGTTCCGAGTCGTGTTGGGATTTCAGGGTACGAGAATGCACATAGATTGGTTGCGTCCGCCGAAGATTCAATTATGACAACTTGCGACTTACCCCACCAAGATCTAAAACCCATGTTTTTACTCAATGACTGCCATTTGTGCCATTTGGCTGTGTTTTTGATTTTCTGAAAAAAGACTGGTAACTCACACCAGTTAACCATTTTGTTCTTAGCCCGAGACTGAGGCAGGAAAAGAGGAAAGTTTCAAAATAGAAGAAAAATGAACAGTCAAGGACACGTTTTTCATTTTTCATTTTTCTTCTATTTCGAAACTTTCCTCTTTTCCTGCCTCAGTCTCGGGCTAAGAACAAAATGGTTAACATCCACCAGCTCGCCTGCGCACTCACTGCATTATCACACCAGTTGTAATTTTTATCACGCCATCTCAAACCTTCTTTTCATTTCCTTTCATTTAATGCGTTCTAAATAACATTAAATTGGCGCAATATGTCCTTCGCCATGTCACGCCATTAAAACCTTCATCGTCACTTCAGATGGTTTCTTCGTTTCGAGAGGGATGGTGAATGTATAGGCATATATCACAGATCCAACAAACGTTACTGGATCGGCTAAGTTGACAAGCTCCGAAAAAAAAGGGACGCGCTGCCATTCATTGTTGCATATTGACTTGTCGCAGCCTGCCAGACACGCTCTGACTGGCCTCGGTACCCTCGGATACGCCGTGAAACACGTCGCTTTTGGGGGGTTCGCAAAGTGTTACCAACGACTGTTGCCATTGTGATAATGTCCGGATTGAGGCAATATTTCCTGGGACTTTAGAAATAAATTCGCGCACTCCGGGCCTGCGTAGCTTTGGCAGTTTTCGACAATGGCACCGAGGCAAGCAACTCGGAAAAATGGCTGCGTCTATCGTGGTTTGCGGCACATGGACCGTTCTGTTTTGGTCGTTTGCAGACTGAAATATTGTGAACTTCCCTCTTCTGGTGTTCTGTGTTTGCACCAGAAGCTCAAGCATAAACTGCTGCATACATTCCCAAAGCCCCATTAGGAGAGAATGCCAATTCGAAGACGTCTTTGTCATTTGAAGGAAGCGGCTGTTTTTGCATTTGTATTCGGCTACGTTGAAGCCTACCACTGGAACATCTGAGGTGGTGAAAATGTGACTTATTCCTCGTGTGTTCCTTACGTGTGTCACAACCTCGGTCCTTTGATTGTGCATGCCACTTCGGTGACTTGTGACTGAGGGGTAAGAATTTCAAGACATCTCTTCCGATCAGCTGATAAGTGCAGATTCGTATGTGTATACTTAGGAGATTTAATTGTGATTGTGCGGTAGATATTAGAACCGTTATTTTATAGTACCGGCTACAGCTTCATAGCAACAGTGTACGAATTGTGAGGCACTCTCGTTCATGTGAAATGCTCCAGTGCTTGATACAGCAGCATGCTTGCTGACGTGTTTATATGAGCGGGCTAATTTAAATTTGCTTTATGTTAACTACTCTTTTCCCAACGTTGCAGTTGTACTTAAAATATATTCATGATAATGTTGTTTTATTGATCTCATGATGCTTCTGCAATCTATTTCATGCCAAAATAGAGATATTTTTGGCTACCTCACTGTGCCCCTGAGAATGCGACATAGGAGGGCTGGGGTGCAGAGACCACTGAAAACTTCACTGCCCAACTACTAAGCTTCTTTGTTGTAACGCGAATTCAATTCTACGCAATAGACAGCAATCGAAAGTTAGAGATGGTGGAGAAGGTGGCAGTAGCAAACAAGAAAGCTGGGCTCCTGTGATCACCAACTACAGGTATTTTCAGCCTTGGTTTTTTGCATTCTGGTTGCAATTTTTTTTTAAAAGAAAAAGAAATGAATGTTGTGCAGTATTAGTCTATTATTTTAGCCATGCCGAAGATTTGTTGTGGCAAGTTAGTAAACATATTTTGTTAGTTTTACTGCAAAAAACGGAGCGTTTATCGAGAACTGGATACGGTGCTGACAGCGCATGCGTACCCCTGCTTGTGGATGGTGGTATTAGACGAATATGAGACATCAAATATGGCATAAATCCTGTTTTACTTTAACATTACACAAGCAGAAAATCACTCTCGGAAGCTCTATCGAACGCTGGGTGCCTACGCTCCTATCCGTTGCATTATACCGTCTAAAAATAGAAAAGTCGTAAGCGTGCATATTTACAATCATGGCTGCAGCAAAATCTACTTGCAAAGTCCATTTCTTTAACAGAAGCGCGCAAGGGCCGCCGCCGATTTGCGGACCGCCCGATTTCGCAATGAAAAGTCGGCATCCCGAGTTTGCCCAGAGCTTGGCCGGCTTTGCGGATGGGGCCCGGGCTGCGACGACGGCGCCACCACACCTCTCGCGAACGGTGGGGGCCGGCATTTCGAAGCGCGGCTAATGTGGAGCTTGTCAACCGAGCCGATCTAGTACCATTGGATCCGACCTCGTCTATTTGAGTGCCGCTTGATTGGAGTTTGTTTGCAGGTCCCTACCCTTGCAAGGCGATAAACAAGATTCTCTGGAAGAACGTGGAGGGAAAGTAAGCAACCCGTGTTTCATTTCTTGGGCTTGGGCAGAAAGGACGTTTGTTGCGACTGACGTTTTTTTTTACCTGTGGACAAGTAGGTTTGGAGGTTTCTTTACGACTAGCACTCGTGGCAGGTACTACCATAAAACGGGGTTTTCTCGAACCTTTCAATGTTAACGAACCCCTCCCTTTCTCGACATTGATGCGACAGAGCAGGGCAGGAGCCTACAGACCTTGTAAACAGTAATGCACATTACTTAAAACTATTACATATTATAAATAACTGTAATGAGTTACTTTCAACATAGAATCTGTTTCATGAGTCTATTCCTACGATAACATTGTCGCGAAGGAGCGTCGTAGCGAGTACCATGACCGAGCGACATGCTGGGGAATTTATAGACGTTCAGGTTATATATGTGAAGTTTCAAGCCCCGGCGATGCTCGAACCTGGTTTGGTGCGGTGGCAGCCGGATACTATAGCCACTGAGCTGCTAGCACGGCTGGCATGGAAGGCTAAATGATTTCATTTAAATGCAAATTTTCCGGCAAAGGCGGCAGGTTTTGAATGAACAAAATAAAATAAATTAGAAATGAAGCAATGAAATAGAATACAAATACAAAAATTTAAATCATGAAGGAAAAAATATACATAAAATAAGTAACAATGAAAAATAAATGAACAAGATCAAAAGAACAAAAAGTAAGTGAAGAGAAAAAAAGTAAAAGAAATATATAAGAAAACAATGAAAAAATTGACCGCATCTCCACGTGGTGAATGATGTTGCTTGGGGCGAAGCTCTGGTGGTGCTTGTCTGCGTAGACGCGGAGCCGCAGCATGCCGAGCCTTTTCAATCATGTCAGTAGGAGAATGTGTGGTTTTCTTCTTTTTCTTTTTTTAAGCAGACAGATGGGATGGCATCTCAGAACCCCCTACTCTTTTTTTTCTTCTTTTTCTTTGAGCCTTTTCATTCATGTCAGTAGGAGAATGTGTGGTTTTCTTTTTTTTTTTTTTTAAGCAGACAGATGGGATGGCATCTCAGAACCCCCTACTCTTTTATTTCTTCTTTTTCTTTTTTCATAATTTTTTTCATTTTTTTTTTTCCAATTTTTTTTTGCCCTACACGAGCACGTGAGCATGTGCTCACGTGCTCGTGAGCTAGGATCTCACGAGCAGAAGCACGAGCACCCGACGCTGGGGCTACGGCGGACGGACATACGGACATGGCTAGCCCCTAAGGAGCTTCGCCCCTAAAATCTAGCACAAACTGCACGCAGAGTGTGGTTTGTGCAAGGCACATTCTGTGCTCCATGGTCTTTGTCAGCATGCTGGGTCGAAGAGCGAAAATGCAGAAGAGTCACTGAAGGAGTGTGCTTCGTCACTTTGGTCCGGGGTGCTCGGAGAAGCGGCTAACAAGGAGGAGCACCTCGGCTAGCTAGGTGGGCTCGGAAGTCTGGGGTGGGTGCTCGATGCATCCTTTGCTATGGACGTTTCCAAAGTGGCGGGTGGGCGCTTAATGGGACCCGAGTGCGTGCTCGGTAGCTTACGGCGGTGCTGTAGTAGCTTAAAAGCTGCTGAGTACTCGTTGAACCATTCAATGTGTACGAATCATTTTTGGGGAGTTGACTCGTTTTTTTTTATTGCTTCATTGATCTAGCGTTGTCAGCCGTTCTACTGGTATGTTCTCTAGTAGACCGGAAAATTTGCGAATAAAGGGGGGTTTCACCGCAAGCTTTGCTATACTTCATTCACCCCTTATGCCGAGTCTACAGCCAAAGCTACGAGCGCAAGCTAGCCCGTGTTCCTGGCTTTGAAACTGCTTAGATTCTTAGCATGTGAGAAAGAGGTGAAGAAGTGAGAAGAAAATTGGAGGGGGAAACGAAGGAAAAGAGGGAGATCTTCTGACGGAAAGAATTTATCTTTACGCGTCGGGTTTTAAGGGTGAGCGGTGTATAGGCTCATTTGATTTACCTGCACCAGCTGCACTCGGTGCACAACACCTTAATTGTTTTACGGGTTCTGCCTATCTCAAAACACAACTGGGAATACATTGCCCTGCACTTTTTTGCACCGCACTACACTTTTCTTCACCATTATTAAGGATAGCCTACTGACGTCTGCTCCAGATGGACATCAAACAGCAATGACCAGTATTCTAACCAGTTTGAACTGCTAATAATTGAATTTCAATGTAGACATTCCTTTCAAGAGGGCCACCACCTGGGAATGTCAAATTTTGAACCGCTCACTCAATCGGCGTGATATTTGCAGGTGGTGTTTGTAGCCATATTGAAGGAGAGCATGCAAAGTTTCAGGACCGTGAACCAATTTTATGAGGCACCATAGCCCCCAGAACGAAGTAAAGCATAGCTTTGCATGGAATCTGCTCAGTGAATCTATCGTTGAGAAATGGTGTTGATAACCACATATATATCTGGTGGAATGCATATGGAATACCTGTTGCCGGTTGCTGTGAAAAGAAATTTCAGAAAACATGCATTTCTCAAGTAAAATAAAATGTATTAAAACAAAAAATTAGTTTTTACATTTAATAAGTTTTGCGAATTACAATTTTTCATAATAAAGGAACATGAAAATGCAAAATCTAAGTTCATAGTAACCAGCTCTATAAAGTTCGGCATATAAGCCACAAATATTAAGTCTCGATAGCTTCATATTGAAACAATAGTTTTATTAAAGTAAAATTTGTGGGAAAAAAATGGAATAGAGATAAACGCGTTCAAAGTGTTCGAACCTCCAACTTTTCTTTAGCTTCGGTAAACCAAAAATAATAAAACCAAAAACACGTATGCAGTGTAAACAGATAAAACTTTTAAAAAATACTCTATGTGTTGGTGGATGTAAATACGGCATTTTTCAAAATAAACTTTTTTTGCAGAAATTGTTTTGCTGGGTAGTGTCTTCCCTTAAAGACAAGTTGCAAGAGTGTTTCGTGCGCACTGTTTAAAGATTTTTATACAAAGTTTATAAGCTTTTTGTTTCTTCCTTGCTTGAGGGATGGAGTGTTCTTACCCAGAACAAAAATATGACAAAGCATTAAACAGTTTTGAAACCGGTTGAGCTTGTAATTTTTTCTTTTTAGTGCAGTTCTTATCTGCATCAGAAAATGGGCAGGAGGAGTGGTTTGTTCAGCTCCAGTTTCATCTAGAATAACGGGTGATTTTGGTTTTGTCGCAACATTGTACTCCTTTCACACCAAGTCCGAGCACAGTTGCTGCCGCTATCCGACGGAGCCGACCGGGCAGCGTCAAAAGTGCCTCATAGGCGTCGCGACGCTCGTCGTCGTCCGTGCATTTGCCATGGCTGGCACAACCAACCGTGCACACCTAAAATGCAGGATCACCGTGCGTGATCGGCTCTGTCGATTTGTGGCATCAGCTTGCCCGGATTTAGAGTGAGAGGTTAAACAAGTTGTCGTACGAAATACACGCTGGGCATTGGCGGGGTCTGGGGAGCCGGTTGCTTCTGACGAACGCTCGACGCCGCCCCGCAGGGACAACTTCATCATCTTCTCCGGTGGCATGCCGAGGGCCAATTACGGTGAGAAGCACACGGTGTCCATCAAGCATGGCGACAAGTCCAAGGTGCTGGATTTCACCTCCAAGGTGGTGGACTTCTTCACTGTGGACACCCAAGATGACAGCGGTGAGGCTTGTGGAGAACCGGCCAGCGTTTGCAGGGACTACCGTATTTTCCCGCACTCGGCGTATGGTCTGCAGTGGCAAATTTCGGCCGAAGGAGAAAGGGTTTTTCCTTGATGTAGTCTGCACCTTGTGTATAGTTTGCATGCAAAGACCTCTCATGCACAGCACAGCTTGGCAAATGCTCACATTATTGGCTTACAAAGAAGCTTGTAGTATCGTACAGAAATCATCATTAACATGCTCTGTCATTCTCGAAACTCTCACGTTTCGTCGTAATGAATGATCTAGAACAGTGGTTCTCAACCATCAATCCCTCGCGGACCCCTTGTGGATCGGCGTAGATGATGGGGGACCCCGTTTGTGGTCAGGGGGAAGGAAATGTGTACGGCAATTATGATAATGATTTAAGAAATGGATATAACTAAGGACTGTGTGAAAGTCTTCTCTCATTGACATACACGCGAGAAAATTTGTTCGAAAGTTGGAACGTTTCTTCTCAATCTGATAAAAGAAAACTTTTATTTCTAGGCTCGACCGATAAGGCAGGGCTTCGCGGACCCCTAGAATTCCTTCCCCATTTGAGAACCACTGATCTAGAAAAACAAATCCTCGTATAATCTGCTCTGGTAGGTAGTCTGCTCGAAGTAAAATTTCAACTACTTAATGTGTATAGTCTGCAGACCGTAGTCGGGAAAATTCGGTGTGCCGGGGAAGTTTGGGTCGGCTGCCCGTCCACTCGACGGTGGCGCGCTGGAGCTTCCTCACCGACACGGCACATGGCGTCCTGCAGGGCACGAGGTGCCGCAGGCCCTGGTGGTGCTCGCCGAGGAGGAGCTGGTGGCGGTGGACCTGTCGTCGGAGGACTGGCCCACCTTTGCCCTGCCCTGCCTGTCGAGCCTGCACTCGTCGGCCATCACGTGCACCAACCACTTTGCCAACGTGCCCCAGGGGGTCTGGGACAGGCTGGAGGAGGCCGGCCAGAAGCAGCTCTCGGCCTGCTCCACCAAGGTGGGGCACCCGGGGGGCCGTCGCGCCACAGTGCCCGGGACGCGTCTCCGAGTGGCGCGTTTAGCGTCCCGTCCCGCCCGCACATGGTCCCGAAGAGGCAACAAACAACGTCGCGGAAGTTGGCGTGTCGTCCCGTCGGATGTTGCGATGTTGGCGGTTTGTGCGAGATGTCCCAAGAAAGAGTGGGAAAGTGGGGTGCTGCTGCCATCGTCGCGGGGTCCTTACTCTGGGCTGCCAAAGCTTCCATGGTCTGTCGAGCTAGAAGGCAACCCGCAGCAGAACGGGCGTTCGCTGCATCCACAGTCGCTGCCGCGACACCGGCAGGATCGTTGCCGGTGTCGACGTTACGCTTCTATAATTGGAGGGCCACTCTTTAGGACGCGACAAACGCACCAGTCAGGAGACGCGTTCCGGGCACCTGTTGTAATGGGCAGAGGGTCAGAACTGGTCCTTGAGAGCCCACGAGTTGATCTCTTTTTCCCGCAACGAGTTCGTCTCTGCCCTTTCGCTAAATTTTGATTTAAGGGGAAACGGTGAGGCGGAAATTTGAAGCATCGCTCAACTCGCGAAGAACGTCCGGTGGCTCGTCGCAAGAGACGAAAGTGCCGCCGCACCTTCCTCGGGTCTAAGCGAGGCAATTTTTCTGCGCAACTGAGTGAGAGGCGTCGGCGTTCTCCCCGCAGCCGTGGCCCCTGAAGGGTGGCCGGGTGACGGGGGAGGCCCCCAGCCAGCACGACCTGCTGGTGACGGGCCACGAGGACGGGTCGGTGCGCTTCTGGGACGCGTCGGGCCCCTGCCTGCGGCCGCTGTACACCCTGCGCACGGCCCCCTTCTTCGGCACGGGGGAGGGGCCCTCGGCCGGCCACAGCATGGCGGACGAGGACGAGGAGGAGTGGCTGCACTTCAGCAAGGTGGGTGTGCCGAGCGTCTCGCCCAGGGAGGAGGGGGCGACTGAGAGATCGGCTTCATATGCGCAGCATTAATGGGACCAGCTCCTTGGGGTTTCGTGTCTGACCGCAGTGGTTGAACGTGCAACGGCGTGGAACACTGTGCTGCAGTTGACAAAGTGACGCGTGTCAAGTCACATGTGACCTCGACTTCTTGCGACACCGTGACATCGGGTTGCGTTGTGATGTCGCGAAGGACCTATAAATGATGGGCATTTAGAGTGGCTTTGCAATACGGTCAAACGCCTTCATGACAAACACCTCTGCCACGAAAACAGCCTTTTAACGAAGTAAAATAAGATCATGGCCAATCTTATGTGTTCAGTGTGTTTCTTTGACTACTACAAAGAATTCCAGTTTAACTGTTTAACGAAGCGCCATTCTCTCATGTACAGGGTGTCACAAAAAAAAAAAAAAAAAAATACAGTTTTTTTTACCACAAAAATAAACTAGGCAATGCCGAACGCTCATTCTCTGCCCGAAGGTAGTGCTAGAGGTCACAACCAGATGCCAAAGTTTCAGCTGGATCCGATACCTTAATCAAAAGTTATAAGTGATTTCCTGAAAATTTCAATGGGAAAATGGAGCCCATTTTTGCCCGTTTTCGGTTTCTGGTGCCATAGAGCCCCATGTATTCGAAAACTCCGTAGGCCGCCATTTTCCCATTGAAATTTCCAGAAAATCACATAACTTTTGAATAAGGTATCGGATGGGGCTGAAACTTTGGCATCTGGTTGTGACCTCTAGCGCTACCTTTGGGCGGAGAATGAGCGTTCGGCGATGCCTAGTTTATTTTTGTGGTAAAAAAAAACCCTGTAAATTTTTTTTTTTGTGACACCCTGTATTTCTGTTCTGACCAGCACCTATCAACACGTGCCAATACAAATATTGTGTTAAAATTCTTTTTTTCAGGAACGTTTATTTTGGGACGTGTCCTATCCAGGCACTTTAAAAAATAATTTCTTTGGGAGTTCTGTGTCTGGTAGGGAAAACCAAACAGAACATCGACTTCAGAGTTTTAGTGCCAAAAAATTACATGCAGTCTGAGGAATAAAACCAGGAAGTGGGAAAGAAAGCAAAAAAGGACACATATTTTGCTGGAGTCTTTTTAACCTTTGTGACAAATGTAATTTTTGCAATTTTTTAATACTTGATGTACTTTTACAAAGAAACTGCTTATCCGATTACACTTAAACTTTTACTGCTTATAGTAAAACGTCTTGCCAACAGTTTGAACCTAAGGTTTCAAGCATCTACTACATTATAATGTTAAGAAATAAAAATAAAACAAAATCCCCTATCATGGTTTATCACAAGTAAGAATAATAATTTCTTTCTTGCGTGTTGCATGTTCCAATTAATTTTCTTTAGGTTCAGTTTAAAGCCAGTAACACGTGGAAGATACATGTCAAATTAAATGGCCATCCTATTTTTTGTTGCTGCAAAAAGGGACATTAAAAATTGAAACTCTGCATAAAATTTGACACTTAGCTACTAAAATTATTAAAAATAAATGCTTTAGCAAATAAGCAAGAGGAAGTTAATTCCAACGATGTAACCATTCGATACATAAAATTTCACAATAAAATATGCGGTAGTTTTCGAGGTACAAAGTTAAAACCAAGACGACCCGTCTACCCTGCCATCCTCCTTAAAGCAATTCTAGCATATCTGGCTTTTTTCCTGGGGACACTTTTATGGTGGAACAAACTAAGTGGACTGTGCAGCGTAGCTCAACCTTCTTGTTTGGAAGTGCGTCGTTGAGCGCAGCATTTTATATTTTTTGTAGTTCTTCAGTACCCGTACTCTAGCCGCCTGTCGAAACATTAATTGCCTCTTGGACGAAGGCTGCGTTGCTGCACACTCTGCTCGGGCATTGAGTGTCGTGGTCCGTGTCTGGCAGGTGGGCACGTTCGACCCGTACAGTGACGACCCTCGGCTGGCGGTGAAGAAGGTGCTCTTCTGCCTGCAAACGGGGCGCCTGGTGGTGGCCGGCACTGCAGGGCAGGTGGTCTCCTTCTGCGTGGACCCCGACGAGTCGGAGGTCACCTTAGAGGTGAGTCCCGCATCGGCGCCGAGGCATTTCCGATGAGGCATCGCGCACCCGAAAGGCCGAGACCGGAGTTGGTGTCCGCTGCGTTCCTCGTGAATTGTGATTGATCAATAGATTGAAATACAGCTGCAAGTTTTCTTTTTTAGTACACCTCCTTCCAGCATTTGCACAAACTTGTAGATCGTACTACAAATCTACAAAGACTAGTTGCGCCTCCGCCAAATCCCTTTGAAAGACCATGGCCGTCGTCTCGTTGGGTACCGTACATCTTTTTTTTTTTCCTTCCGCGTTTCCATGCAAAGTTTGACTGGTTTTGTCTCGGTAGGGTGGGAAAGGAGATGGGGTGATTTCTCCTTGCTTCGGGAGAACTTCTACAGTCTAAATGTGCCGAGGTTGTATGCAACCAGCCAAAACATGTTTGGCTAGCAGCATAAGTAGCAAACATTTTTGGTGGTTCAGTGAGAATTTATTGTGGTCTCTCTGAGTTTTGCTGCGTAGCGCATTTATTGAGATAATGTCTAGCCATTGTTTTGTCTGAGTCATTGCAGGGATGAAAGGGCTAACATATAAAACCGGAGGCCGCAACGATAAAGCAAGAGCTCGAAGAGGGAAGGGGTATGACAGTCAAGCACAATTCGCCTGACTTATTCAAGCTCGAGGCAAGATTTTTTTTAAAAATTATTTTAGTTTTTATGACTTTTTTTTTCATATACGTGCCGAGCCAGCCACATTGAAATTTCCCGGAGATGAGCGAGCAATCGTGTAACGATCGCATTTGGTTCCAGATATGTGATCTAATGCTGAGAATCCCGGTGGTAACGCCTGTTTCAAGTTGAAATTTTAGATTCGGACCAGAGATGCCTGGTTCGGATAAACTTAGTTATTGGTGCCAAGCATGCAGGAAGTGTAGAAGCGTCGAAAACTTGGCTGATTGGTACAGATTCGTTATAGAATGGTAAACAAAAAGAAAAACGAAAGAGACACATTATTGTCATTCGTTATAAAATGGAGTGCCCATCTGTCGTATGAGTCTTCTTTTGTCCCCATTTTTTCGGGTTCTGTGTTTTCAGGTCTTTTTTTTTTTTTTCCCTTAAATTTGAAGGCATTTTTTGGAGGGTATTTTTTGTCCATGAGTTAGCTGTTTTTGTATAGCTATTTTTGGAATTGGGCAAAAAAAAAAGGGGGTTTTTGGGGTGTTGCGTCGAAGAAAAGGGGGCACAGGCGTGGGATTTTTCAACCTCCGGAGAACATGTGCGTGACCCGAATACTTGGGATGCTTAGTACAAATAAGATAAAAAAACGGGGCGACGGGCATGGTTCCCGACGGGAGCAACCTCGCGGACAGTACGGTGTGCATCGTGTTTTGGGGTCAACACAAGATGCAGTTGCAGATAAAGATTTCTTTCCGTGGAGCTTGGGTTTCTCCTTTTCCAAATCTGATAAAACTGGCTTGGGGGGGGGGGGGATGTTGGTAAACACTGAAGGCACAGAACCCTATTTGTAATGAACGCGGGTGGTGTAACTGTGTGTTGATGTTCTTCTCAATTTGCTTGTCCCTTTCTTTCCCCCTGGAAGTGCTGAGAATCCCAGAGGAGGCAACCTTTTTGAGTTCAGATCCAAAGGCCTGTTTACACAGCATCATTTGCTCACATCGTGTTTTATTAGGGGAGCTTACATCTGCTTACGTGGAGAGTCGCCGGAGCGTCCCTGCTTCGTGCTGACCGTGGTGACCGATTCAAGGAATAGCCTTGCATGCAACGTGCGAGGCACGGATGTTCCGGTGACCCTTAACGTAACATAAGACAATGAAGCAAACGCTCCTGCATGAATGGGCCTTTAAATTCGGGCCGTTGATTGCCGGTTTAGAGGAACTTTCGAGTGCTGTCGGTGCCAGAGATGCGGGAAGCTTGGCTGCGTGCTGATTTCCTTCTCGATATCCTCTCTCACGCACAGGTGGTGCAGGTGAACTTTGTGGGGGACCGTGACAGCTTCGTGTGGAAGGGGCACGACCCCCTGCAGGTGAAGGGGACGCCCATCAGGTGCGAGGGGGGCTTCAGGCCAGACCTGGTGGTGCAGCTCTCCCCCCCTGCCGGGGTCACCGCACTTGCCCTCCAGTCCAAGTGGGGCCTGTGAGTGGACGACATTCGCTTTGGGGAAGAACGTACGGCTTATCTGCATTGGAGTGTTAGGACCAGGATATCCAACCGAACACAAATCGAAAACCAGAGCAAAACCATTATTTTTGACAGATCTGGAATGAAACCTTGAAACCATGAACGAAACGAAACCGAAATCAAATATTTTATATTGAATCCGTACCGGAACAGAACCGTAATCTTGTGTGGCAGTTACCAGTTCGTTGGAAAACGGCTCGGCATAATAAATTATGAACTGTGCCTCCTGATGGGGGTAGTGGTGCAAAGTCAACTAAATATTTGCACTGGTGGTGTTAGTGGCGCAGCATCGACTAAACAAGTGGCACGACATGGAGACAGTTCAATAATAACGAAACAAACAAAAATATTTTATGTCTACATGCAGTGTGACTTGGCATTGGCGAGTCGGGGCAGAGCGTCTCTATCTGGCCGTGCCAACAACAAAGTTGTTCTTTGTGCGTGCCCATGCGAGCGTGGGTATGCCTAGAGGAGAGAGTTTTGTCCTGCAAGTTTTGGGATGGTGCCAAGCTTGTTCTTTTTAGTTTTTAAAGCGATAGCTGTTACGGACTTTTTGCGCCACTGGAAACAATGTCCGTCGCTGATGTTGTAGTAGTTGTCGTTGGTGTTGTAGTGGTTGTCATTGTTGGTGTTGTAGTTGGCGATGTAGGGCATCCATCGTCAATGTTGCCAAATCCTTAAAAAAGATTGCCTGCTGCCCTTGCAAATCGAACTTGTGCTTGTTGCGTGCGAAGTGGAGGCGTTGCCACTGAGCTACGCCACACCGTTAACAACCTGCTCTAAACTGTTTTAGAGCGCAGCTCTTAGGCGCCCGTTTCCGGGTCACATGACCTTGGGGGGGGGGCTCGCGCGGTGCATTATGGGACATTTCCCATAATGCACCGCGTGACCCCCCCCGGGGGTCACGTGACCATCGTGCGGTGCATTATGAAACATATTTCCCATAATGCACCGCGCGACCCCCCCCCCCCCCCACCCCCCCACCCCCCCCACCCGGAGGACATTGAAGAATGAGGGGAGGAGGAGGAGGAGGAGGGGGGGTATACCCTCCCCTGAGTACTCTTCCCTCCTCCTCCTCAAGAGCTGCGCTCCAATTCGGCGTTACAGGGAGTTGTAAACGGCTTTCATTTTTTTTTTTTTTTATGTGTTAGGGTTGTGCGAATAGTGGATTTTGAGTTTGAATCGAATTCGAAGCGAATAGTGATTTTGGCCGAATATTTTCGAATCAAATATCGAATACTTGCGGTTAACAAATCTTGGCCGTTTTTAGAGGGAAGTTTAGAGAAATACTCCAAACTGGCTTTTTCACCCTGTCGTTAGCCTCCATCTTGCCAACCAACCTAGCTTCCGCCATTTTGACAATGTCGATGTCATTCACTCACCTTGTCGCTGTAACAATATAATATTCTTTCGAAACATTATAGTTTAAATGTTTTGAAAGGGTGTTTATGAGTTTGTTTCTGAGCAATTGTGCAAGTTGTGAGAAATTTTTAAAGGTATTTATTTTTATCCTAAACTTGTTTTTCTAACTTTGTCTGAACGCAGTGGTGGTGAGAAAAGAGTGCTAGCAACCAGGGCGCCGAGATTGGCAAAGATGGCGCCGGCGTCTCTGGAGTTGGTTGCTCGGTTTCTTTTGCCCATTATAACAAAAGTTGATAAAATAACTACGATTAATATATTTGAAAGTTCCCACCATAATATTTATACCGTTTTGCCGAATGTGTGAGTGTATTCTTGTTTTTAGCAATCATTCCTATCTGCTTTTCACACAGTAAACAAACTTGCGACTGTGAGTTTGCCAACACTTCGAAAAGCACGAATATTACAACTGCTCTCGAAGCGAATATCGAATAGAGTAATATTCGAAACTACTATTTGAAAATTCGAATATTTGCACAACACTAGTTTTTGTAGTACTTGTGCACGCGCTCTCTGGAAAAAGAAATAGCCGATAACAAAATGCCGTTGTAGCACCATCGATGCCAAGAGCTCGTGTCAGGAGACGCGCTTTCACGGAGTCCGGAGCAAAAAACAAACAAACGAGAGTTTGGAACAAAATTGTCAGATATCTATTTTGTTCCGAATGCTTCGTTCACGCACCCCATGGTGCGTGAACAGGACGCCAATTTCCAACGACTTTGCCGTGACTTGTCGCAGCTATCCTCTGAGACTGTACTGTGGATTAATACAGGACTGTTTAATGTTTTGGGTGTCTGCACTCATTTACAACTTAGAGCTGAAAAGTGGCAAAAAACAGGGACAACGGGCACAATCGGATGAAATGATGCGCTAGTTTTGTCGAATTCTTCCTGTTGTCCCCTGTTTTTTTGGCACTTTTCAAATTTAAGATGCACCAACTTGCCCAACTACTAATTCTCGATTACAAATGTGAGGCAATAGCAAAGTTTCGGTAACGTGGAAGATAATTGCACTCTCGCGATAATAAAAAGCCTCGGTCTGACCAAGCGTGCATCCCTTCTTTATGACTCGTTTATATCCAAGTGTAACCGTAAAGGAGAAAGCAAAAGCTTTCTGTCATTGTTGGTTGTTGGTGTGTGAGGAGGTCACCTTTGCTTCGAGGTCGTCTTAGATTCGGGAAAATGGGATACTATTCTCGGGTCATTGGTGGTTGTACAGACTTTCTTTTGAGGGGGGAAGGGCTTTACGAGAAGGAGCGGTTCCGCTTTATTTGTCGAATAACGCTAGCTGGCACGTCGTGTTTCTTCGATCAGGATCGCTGCCGGGACTGCCCATGGCTTCAGCGTCCTGGACTATGTACAGAAGAAGGCGGTGGCGTCCAAGTGCACGCTTAATCCCAACGGTAGGTGCGGGCAGACGCCATATTTCACGGATCCGTAATTTAAACTGCTACAGTTTGATACTTTGTTTTTTGTTTTGTACGGGGGTCGCTCATACTTCAGTTCCACTCTCATCAGACCGTTAGCTCCTCACACTGTCGTTACAGTCAACACACAAATGTGCGTGCGTGCAAATTTGACCAGGGTGCGACGTCACTTTCAAGGTTAGATCCCAGGCGTGAACAGGAAAACCCTAAGAGCTTACCCTACGAAAACTATGCAATTTAAGGGGGAACTCGGCCAATTTGTTTTTTCACGTTGGCGAGGTGATTGATCTTGGCGTCTCGCGTCCCGGCTCGTGCGCAGACCTGGCTGCCTCGGGAGACATGATGTCTCGCCGCAAGTCGTTCAAGAAGTCCTTGCGGGAGTCCTTCCGCCGGCTGCGCAAGGGCCGCTCTCAGAGGGGCCGCAAGGACACCAAGGCCGTCGTCAAGTCCCCGGAAAACAGGAGGCCCAGGTGAGGGTGGGGGCCCCTCTTTGGGGTCAGAAATCGGCCATCGCTTTGGCTCACTCGACAAGTGTTCTCGATCAAACGCGATTAATATTTTGTATGACAGAGAACATTAAATTCCTTCAAATTTCTTCTGCAAGCTGGCTGGCAGACATTTGCTGCTCCTATTTTGTACTTTTTAACGCATAATGCGTTTTACGAGCCGTTTTCTACGAAAAAATTGTCACGAACGAGCGTCGTAGCCAACTTCGTAACGAGCATCATAGCGGGCGTCGTGAACGAGTGACGCACTGGGAGTGTTGCGGACAATAGGGTTATATTTGACGTTTATAAAAGTTAGAGCCCCGGTAGGGTTTGAACCTGGGTCGGTGCAGTGGCATTTGGGGATGCTATTAGCCCTGAGAAGACGGATTGGCGCCACCTGACGGCTCCTCGTCGTGACGTAGTGGCAAGGATCGCGGGACCGCGTCTGCGCTTTGTTCGTAGCATGTAGGTTGAGGTGGGTTCACAATTTTACGTTTAATTCGCTATTTTGAACGAGAGTTCACGGTTGCTTTTGATCTAGAGTTTTCGTTGTACTACTTGTTCAAATGAAACTCGGCGTGACAACAGTGGCGTCGCAGCTTACTGAACAGGATCCAGCTTCGTGTTATCAAACTGGCCAGGACTGAATCGGTTGCGGTCGTGGCTTCGGAGGAAAAGTAACCAAACGGGTAGATTTTGGGACGGCATGGTTTACGGGACTCGTTTCCTTTTTTTCCAGTCTGTTGGAAACAAACCAAGCAAACCGAAATCAATTGCGAGAACGAGCGAGCAGGCGTCGAACTTGGCATTTCGATCGCTGGTTTTTTCGCAGTTTGCTCTCGCGGCTTTGAGGCAACCTTTTTCCCGGGAAAGCTAACTGGGCATTGAAATATCCCGCACGCGAGGCATCACTGTGGCTTTACTTTCCGCGGTAACTTTTTGGATTCAGTATTTATGTGTGTAGCAAAGACGTCCGGTATCGCGTAACTAGCGTAGCTACCGAGACATGTTTTAGCTCAATCTGTGTTAAATACCGTACGATGCGAGGGTAATCCATACCGTGTTTATTTGAGCTGTACATCGAAGTAAGCAGCAAATAAAATCGACGAGTGTGTTGCTGCGACGAGAGCGTCCGCTACCGCCGTGCATCTCTTTGGAAAGGACAAGGGGACGACGAGAAGATAATACTCGCCTTCAAACTGGAAAATCTAGGGCAAGGTTCAATCTACTTACGCCAAAAGGGTCCACTTAAAAAAAAAAAAGAAAAAGAAGGGGGTTGC
Source organism: Ixodes persulcatus (assembly GCA_013358835.2). Lineage (NCBI taxonomy): Eukaryota > Metazoa > Arthropoda > Arachnida > Ixodida > Ixodidae > Ixodes > Ixodes persulcatus. The sequence continues at coordinate 118,614 of JABSTQ010011064.1, read as the reverse complement.
ACAATCATCTTTAAGTTGTTCGTGGGCAGCGAGTGACGAGCGCCTCTTGCCTGTCGGGTTTGTCTGCGGCCGCCGAAGTTGGGGGGATTGTTGTCATTGCTTCCTAAATTCATGCTTCACCGAGCATTGTAGCTTCCAATACGTATTTCTTTCCTTTGCCGCTTGAATTCGGAAAGCCCGTGAAGCACATGTAGAAGTATGCCCGTTGGTCTCTACGGCGATATATCCAAGAGGTGTTGGCGGCCACGAAGCTATCGTAGGATTCCATCATGATCTACTCATAACTTCCGATTGTTCCGCTTGGTGAATTTGGATTTCTTGTTAGGTTTCGTCGTATGCACGTTTTGCGTCGTAGCAAGAACAAAATATTAAACCACACAATCGAAGCAAAGCAAAGTGAGGGAAATACCCGACCCCGTCACGTAATCCTTGTCTCTACGTCACCGTCGAGCGATTGGAGCTCTCCAGTCGTCCCGCTCGGGGCTAAGCCACTGAGCTACCTGCACAGCTTGCCTGGCAGGCTAAATTTTTTTATTTGAACAGAAATGTGCCAGCAGAAAAGCAGGCATTGAACAAACAAACAAAAAAAAAAAAATTAATAAAAATGATAATCAAAGAAAAAAAAGACACAATGAATAGATGAAAATAGGAAGTGAATAAAAACGTGTGAATAAATAAACGGCCACGCAAGGCAGGCAGTGCAAGCCTGCCTTGCGTGGCATAGTCAGTATCGCGGCTGGCTTGCAACCGAACGGCTGTGGGTTCGGATCTAGCCTGAAATTCTTCAAATATTTCTTTACGCAAATGAATTATTTCATAAAGTGAAATCATTTGAGACTATGCGGTGACCTTTAATTTGCATTACATGTCATGTTTTTTAATCGCTTCCATTCCATGCGTGACGTCGCGTTTCACGTGAGCATTGTAAGTTGTTTCAAATTCCCACATGAGGTCACGTGGCTGTAACGTCATGACCCTATCGACCAATCGGGATTTTCCCGTCGCAACGCCGCAACATTAGCTTTTCTGCTACTCTAACTCCTTAACACTATCGCATTAATAAAGGGGGAAAAAAATGTACATAAAAATAGCGAAAAATCTGGCAAAAACCCCAAACAAAGTGTGGCTTGTGCGGGACACATTCTGCGCTTCCTGTTCTATGTCAGCGTCGTCAAGCTTGTATAGTTTTTCCAACGCTTGCTTCCTGAGCGTGTGCTACCTCCCAAGTGACGTTGTGTCTCGTTCAAAAATTAAAATTTCCACAGCGATTGGTGTTATAGGGACTTGGCAGCTGCGTTCGCGGCACCAGTGTTGTGCTCTGCAGTGAACTCGGTGTCATCCAATAATCGCGTGACCACACGAATGCGCCCGGTATAGCTTCTTTTTAAAGGGGCAGAGCAATAATTTTGATGTTGAAAGAATTTTCATTTGCATTTTTCATATCATTTATCTTGGCACCAGTGACACAAAATGCGTCGCCTTGCCGCGAAAAACTGCTATTCCACCGCTTAATTGCAAAAAAAAAAAACAAATTATTTGCCGATCTGCAGCCACGCGTGGCGGTTACGGGAACTATGGTGACACGTTTCTGGGGGACATACGGAAGTCAACAAAACCTGTCCCTCTTTGCTGCTACACTCGCCATCAGCCCCGTGAGGAACCGTGTTTTGCGTCGATCGCTCGCCGCAACCTTTGACGACGCTAATCCTTGAAAAGTCGACAATCGCGGAGGAAGCGACTGGGGTCTCTGGAGAAAGAACCCAACGTCAAACCAGGTCGTCCCCGAGAGTATGTCACTCGAAAGGCGAGGAGAGAGTTAAAAGGTATTTTGACCTTTGTTTTGTCTCATTTCTTAAAAATAAAAACTAAAATAAAAGCTCTTCGTTCCATGTGACACACATTAATTCTCAGTTAATTGGCCAAAGTCCGAGAATCGTTGCACCGCCCCTTTAAAATTCTCGTTTTGCTTTTCTCACAACTACCAACAACTACCGTGGTGCAATCGTGCGAGTCCTGTGCCTGCCTCGCGGCATTTGTGAATGCAGTGTGAAAGGTAAACGACTTCGCGAGAACACAGCAAGCACGCCACGTCGGAAGAACTATGCCGAGGCTTGGTCATCGCGAGGGACGGTTTGGGGTTCATCAAGCTCACCGTCAACCAGGAGTTCTGCGCAGGCATTGTGTAGTAGCGATTACAAGAGTGCACAGCCAGCAGAGGAATCTCCTTCGTAATTTGAGAACGGCAACGGAGGCGATGTTTGCCCCTCTTCTCGTCACGAGAGTCCCGCTGTAAATGTTTGCCGTCTGCTTGAGCCATGGAGCGGTACTCGTGCGTGCTCGGATGCACACCGACGTCTTTCGGCCTGTTACAAAGGGGGTTCCTCGTTTGTCCGACGAACGCCAGGAGGGGCGAGGAGGAGAGTGCGGCAGCCGCGGCGGCCAGCCCGGCGTCGCGCCACAACGAGTCCGGAGTGGACCCGGGGTCCCCGCTGTCCGAGGCAAAGCCCGTGGAGCGTCAGGTGGAGGCGCGCTCATCGGACGACGCCCTGGCCTCCATGGTGCGCTGCCTCTGCTTCACCAACAGCTTCATCCTGCACAGTGAGTGCCCCTCTCCTCCTTGCGCTCGGACTTGGGTCCTCGAGGAACCCGTCGAAGCATTACTTTAGAAGATTTGAGCCACCCATTGACGCGTAACTACAAACCAGTCTGTTTCTGGTACCTGCGTTATTGTTTAGAGAGCCTGCAGGCTCTGGCACCACCTTGCCGTACCAATGCCGACGCCAGGAAAGGTACCTCAGTTGCTGGTCAAAAGAGACGAGGGTTCTTCGAAATCGAAAAGTTAGAAAACCGGTGCTTTAAAGAGGGGGTCTCCAAGCCCTGGCCCATAAACCAGATCAGGCCCGCGGCCGGCCACAGTTCTTCCAATGGAGCCTGGCCTTCGGACCACTTCCGGCAGACCCGCAGCTACCGGCGCAGAAAGTTGCGTGCCTAAAATAACGGTGGTGCGCCGCTCTCCAAATGTGTGAAAGAAGATACCAGAAAGGACGAGAGACTGCATCGTAACGGGCTTCTCTTGCCACTGTCATCACTGGTATCTTACTGTTCTTACTGGCTTCATGTCTGTGTAACTGTTAAAATTCCTTTGCATTCTCACATACATTGTGCGAGCATTAGTTTTATCATTCTGTTAGTCTTTTGCACCGTGTGAATGTGCAAAACGTTCCACACGCTTTAATCAATGCTTGGCGAGCTTTTGCGGTCACAATTGTTGCGTAACGTCATAATTAGCTGATTATGAAATTTTGAATTAAAATATATGTACAGTGAAATCTCTTTAAAACGAAAGCCACTTTAACAAATTTTTCAGAATTAGGAAAATTTTGAAAATCCCCTTCTAAATGCCTGTACTTGCAATGTAGAAATATTTCAATACTATGAATTTCAAAATAAGAAACATTTCATAATAACATGAGTAATTTATGCGTTCTCATATATGAGCAACACCTCACTATTACGAATTGATAGTGCAAAATTCGGCCACTTCGTGGCATGGGCGCCTACAGCTGACAATTATCATCATCATTAGACACTGGGTGTTCATCCATCCGGTTTGACTATGCAGCTTATACCTGGCTAGGGTTATTTTCAGATCGCTGCATCCGTTGTATCACTGTGCTGCTGCTGTTTTCTTTTATCGTGTTGTGAAGTGAACCCGCAATGAGTTTTGCAAGCGGCAAGAAGAAGCGGAAGCAATTTTCGCTACAAGATAAGGTTGACATTTTTCGCGGAGTAGATGGTGGCAAGAAACAAGACGAGATTTCCCAAGAATGCGGCATCACCCTGTAGACTGTCGCGATGACACTGAAAGCTTGCTAAAAGATCATTGAATCGGATCATCGACCATATTGAATCGTTCGTGCTGCAGTGCTCGTCTTGCACGCGCAAAACGAAGATGGCAGATTTCTTCAAATAAGTGTACAGTGAGCATTTGCGTGTTGCGTTTTGTGTGGCTGGCAGCATGGATACATTCCCTGATGTCCTCATCGCGAAGCAGGTAAATCTGCAAGTTTTTCATTATTACGATATCTCAAAATAACGAATTACAATTGGCAGTCCCGCAATATTTGTTATACCGAGATTCAACTGTATTCATCAGACTTAATTTTTTTTTTGGTATTTACTCACATTAATTTCTGCGTTTAAATTCTTACCTAGGTTTATTCATTTAGTTTTCCTCTTTTTCTTCCTGGTCCTTGAGACTGCGACAGATGCCTAATCCGACCCCTTAGCCAAAAGTTTAGGAGACCCCTGCTCTAATGGCTCATGTGCAGAAAAATTAAAAAAAGAAGGGAAAAGGTGTGCACAATTCTGGAAACATACGGAGAATGTGTTTGTATTTACCTCCCCTCCTTTGACTTGGTCTTGGGCACATCTTTTTAATCCTTTCTTCCTCTTCAATGTTTTCAAAATATACCACTTAGTACCCCGAATGGGCACACCACACTACTGTAATATCCCGAGACATCGCCCACCTTAGTTTTTGGGCAAATATTGATTTCCAAAATAACACAGAGCGATCGCCCACCCCTACAAATACCCTAACGCGGACTCCGCAATCCACAAACATTCATCCTACCCAAATGACGCGGCCATGGACCTTACAATTGCAGGATGTCCGTGACAAAGTAAAACGAAGGAGAGAAAGACACTTTACTTTGATCACGCATTTCCTCCCTGATTTCCTCCACCCTGAAGTCGGTGTACATGCGTGCGAAAGGAATAGGATGGAGATAACAAAATGAAACTTTGTTTTGCTTATAAAAAAGCTTATTTGGACAAAAAAGAAATATCGGTAAAGTAACAAGCATTACTCCATTCAGAGATTGCGAGGTCAGCGAACGCCCTATATCCTGGAATGTAACCGCAGAGTGTAAGGTCAAAGTCCGTGTCCGCTGATATCACCGCGAATCCGTTCCTTCTCCCGAAACATCGCGACCGCGGTTGGTGAGGTTGTGCAATGTTTGAGACAAAGCCAATAGGTGAATAAAGATTTGCTGGCAGACCGCACACAGACGCTTGTAAAGCGTCCCATTTCGATCTCCGTGTTCGTGCTGCCGTCCACGCCATGCAGCAACACCGCCTCAACCCGCATTGATAGTACGTTGTGCACGGACGCACGCATGTATGCACGAAAAACGAAAGTTGCACAAGCCTGCCTGCTCCTTGTGATTGACAAGGCGCCCAACTTGGCTCGACGCCGAAGTAGTTGCCAACGCGATCGCCAGCTTTCCCGCTTCCCCAACTTCCCCCACCCCCAGCATCGCTTTTTTTCTAACGAAGAGAACATAGCGTAGTAAGAAACATGCTTTCACAGAACATGCATTCGTGCTGTGTGACGATCGGCGGTGTTCATCGCGCGTATGGAAGCAACGGACTTTGCTATAGTCAAACATTCTTTTGTGAGCATTTCTTGCATAAAAGAATGAAACTAATATGAGTTTTGAGTTTAATGTATCTCTTGTGCAGCCGCGCTAGATATGTACAAAAAAAAATTGGTGCTTTGTTTAGCTTTTTCTTAACTTTTTGTGCTTACCCCACCGAGACATGGCCCACCCAACTTTTTTTATGAATTTCAGGCTGCAGGGGGGTGGGCAATGACTCAAGATATTACGGTAGTAGTTCTGATGACAGTCCTTCAATACAGAGAACGAAAGCTGACAAAACTGCCGACGACTTTTCATGCCAACGGTGTTTTGTGTGCTTCATTGGCTTTGAACGTGCAAGTAATTCCTAGTTCCCCTTTTTTCTGCGGTTCGCCAGTAGCTTTTTAGGGGCGAAGCTCCTTAGGGGCTAGCCATGTCCGTATGTCCGTCCGCCGTAGGCCGGCGTCGGGTGCTCGTGCTTCTGCTCGTGAGACCACGTGCTCACGTGCTCGTGTAGGGCAAAAAAAAAAATTGGAAAAAAAAAGATGAAAAAATTTATGAAAAAAGAAAAAGAAGAAAAGAAAGAGTAGGGGGTTCTGAGATGCCATCCCGTCTGTCTGCTTAAAAAAAGAAAAAGAAGAAAACCACACATTCTCCTACTGACATGAATGAAAAGGCTCGGCATGCTGCGGCTCGGCGTCTATGTAGATCAGCACCACCAGAGCTTCGCCCCAAGCAACATCATTCACCACGTGGAGATGCAGTCAATTTTTCATTTGTCGTCGCTTCTTACAGTACACATGGAGAACTCTAGTTTCACAGAGAAGGAAAAGGAGGGGATGAGCACTGATACTCACTGTGGCTGCCCTCATTCTTCCCCAGGTGTGAATACCACCCCAACGTTGTGGGCGGGTACCAATGCGGGCGCCATCTTCGTCTACACCCTCGCCTTCCCCGCCGGCGACAAGCGGGAAACGGACGCTGTCCATTGCGCGCTCGGTGAGTGGCTCCCTCCCGCGTGGCAACGGGTGGTCGAGAAAGCGCTCCGTACCCGTCCAGGATCAGGCCAGTGTTGGCACAAGCGCGCCAGGATCGACTCTCGGGACGCCCCATTCTTTTATTGCGGAATTTCGTTGGGCTAGATTGTACCAGCTCGGAGCCGTATATTGGGAGAGTTTGGCCTATCGATGATATGGCGCCGTAACGCCTCCTTCCCAAGTGAGCCAATCGGCCTGCGGCGCAGAGTAAGAGGCGCGAGCACATGCGCATCAACTCCCGGCTGCTCCCAGCTGAGCAGGGAGGGCTGCCATTCTCATTCATTTGTCTTGTGGAATGCATGGGATCGACATTCAAATTTTGGTTCTTTCCCTTTATTTCGCAGGCTGTGGGGTGAAAATGATAGTGTTATTCATCTGTGGGTTTAAAAAGCTAACCAATGAATTTTTTCGACGTTCGACCACAAGTTTTTATTCGGGCAAAAAAAAAGTCTACCCGTAGCAGACGACCCGTAGCAGACGACGCATAGCCTCGACAATGCTCTGCGCGGAAAGCGCGTTGTGTCAAAATGGCAGTTGTTTTCTCTTTGCTCCCTCTTTCCTCCTCTGTTCTCCTCTCCAGCGCCTTTGTCGCCACACCTACTGGCCAGATTTCCAATGTATGGCTGTGTGGACACCTTTCCTTATACTCTCAAATTTGGTGTTTGTGCGCAACAGCTGTTAGACCGTCTTCAGTGAGAAGTTGTACCAGAAGCTAGTCACCGACAAGATTAGAACGGGAGGCAGGCTCTCCGGTTTCTCGTCTCGCGAGCCTCGAGCCTGTACGCTCACCCAAAGCACTAGAGAAGCCTATGAGCATGTTCTGGAGGCTGAACGTTAGAAAGAAGCGCCCCGCCGTTTTTATTCCTTCAGTCACTATGGGGGTGTACAAATGGCAGCTCGAATCGAATGGCACTGCATCGTCATTTGTAGCTTTCACAGTGCTGGGCAGACCCACCATGTACCGGCTCTTTCTGCAGTGTCGAAGCTAAGGACGATACTGCACCACTCAGTTCGTACTAGCGTCCACACGGCCCCGCCGGTCCCTTAGAAAAGGAGAACTCTCGTCCCGTGTCCGACGAGGGTGAGGCTACTGAGAAGGGGCAGGAAAGGGGTGGTGCTTGAGGCCGTGTCTTGGCCTCCCTCCCAGGCAAGGAGATCCACCTGAAGCACAAGGCGCCTGTGATAGCCATCCACATCATCGACGGGCGTGGCTACCCGATCTCGGACGCCTTCGAAGAAGAGCCTAAGGGTCTCGTGCCTCCGCAGAGGGTGCTCATCTGCTCCGAGGAGCAGCTCAAGGTGGGCTCTCTCTCTCTGTCTCTTCTTGCTGCTCTTCTGTTCTGGAGTGAGGGTCCTGTGTTTGTTTAGCCGTCTGTGTGGCCGTCTTTAGTGAATATTTGTACTGGAAGCCATACTTCCTAACAAGAGTAAAACATCAAGAAAGTCATTTTAATCTTGACAAGTCAACCTTTCGCTAATTACCCAAGAGAATGCCGGGAGCGTAGGTAGATGCGCTTCCCTTTCCCATATAAAATATTCAAACTAAACGAGAATGAGGCGTTGAGGAATCCCCGTGCAAAGTGCCATTTGCTTTAGATTTTTGCTTCAAACAGTTGACTGCTGCAGACGGCAGCATGCGACGCCTGTACTTACGTTCCCAGCAGTCTCTTTGATGCTCGGGTAATTGGGCGGAAATCTATTGGAGCGTGCCGTCTTTCTCTCATTCTTGTCACATTACTAGCACGCTCCAGTGCTATTACGGCACAGAGAAACAGTTTTCTAACAAACATTTCACATGTCAATCGTCTGTCCAACCAATCGAAGCCGAGCAACGGTGCTTGAGTGGCTAAGCACCTTTCATTATGGGCAGGGTCTAGAGGAGGGCTACCCCTACCTAAATTGTATCTGAAAACATAAATATTGCTAAAAGAAGCTAATTTTTTCATGGACAATATTAAAAAAGCATCTAAGACCTTTAGAAAAAATCTTGTTTTTATAGTGAGGCTGTTATACGCTAGGGTCTGGGAAAAACTGTCCTCACATGTCGACAGGTTGTGGCAAGTGTGAATAAATAAAAACAAAAAGAGGGGTCAAGTTTGAATAAATAAAAACAAAGAGGGGTTAAGTACGAATAAATGGCAACAAAGAGGTGGCAACCAGCCTGAGTCAGCCTTCCTTGGCATTATTAGATAGTGAGGTCCTGATCCCTTGTTATCATCTCTAGGCATCGTCCTCGAGGTCGACCTAGAAGTCGTCCTTGATGTTGTCCTAGACGTCATCCTCGAGGTCGTCCTAGAAATCATCCGAGGTCCTAGGCATCGTCCTTGAGTTTGTCCTAGAAGTCATCCTTGAGGTCGTCCTCTAGGCATCCTAGAAGTCGTCCTTGAGGTCGTCCTTTAGGCATCGTCCTTGAGGTCGTCCTAGACCTCATCCTCTAGGCATCCTCTTAGACGTGAAGATAACAGCTTCGCTGGTCCTCCATCTTCAAGTGAAGTGGAAGGGCTCTACAATTTTTTAATTTTAGTGTCCCTTTGTGCGAAGCGACGAAGGTGACTCTGAACTGAGTACACACTCGGTGACACCAAAACCCCGGATATTTACAAGCCAAGCCTGGAATTACATTTCTTTTTCAAAATCCACTTATAAAACACTTGTCTTCGTGACCTATTATTCACAATCAACCGTGTAAAAAAAAAATTGCGGTGGCTTAGCTCGGCTATGCCAGGGTATACGTAGCGTAAGCTTATGTGCACAAAATGAGAGGCGCTATCAAGCGGCTCCGATGCAGCGTCAGATTTGGCTACTGCGCAATGGAGGCACACAGCTGGGCACGCGGCGGCGCCAGTGCGTCTGCCGCGGCTATGACGCCACTCCTCTGGAATGCGCAGACCGGCGAGGCGGTGGCGGCGGAGCGTGCGGCGGCGCCTTTGCGTGGCTCTCATAATGAGCCGTGCTCATTGTGCGGAGCTCTGCCATCGTGCGCTCCGCATAATGAGCACGGCTCGCATAATGAGCACGGCTCATTATGAGCGCCACGCGAAACTGCTCAACCTCGGCCAGTGTAGCTCGCGCTACAAAATGAATTTGTTTCCCTTTCTCTGTAGTTTAGCACAAAAGGTTGCAATGTGTTATTCCATCGCATTAAATAAACTAGTTCAAACAAACAAGAAAACAAAAACCAGCACCCCACTTGAGGGGTGAAAGCCGTCGTAGCGTGTCCCTGGAACGCCGTCTCCCCGCAGGTGTTCACCCTGCCGAGCCTGAAGCCCTTTGGCAAGTTGAAGCTGACGGCGCACGAGGGGGCCCGGCTGCGCAAGGCGGCGGTGGCCCGCTTCCCCAGCCGCAGCGACCCTGAGCGGGTGGAGTTCTGCCTGGCGGTGCTCACCAACCAGGGGGAGGTGGCGCTGCACGGCCTCCCAGACCTCCGGCGCCAGCTGGTGGACGCCTGCCTGCGCAGGGAGGACATCAAGTGGGTGCCCGCCCTGCGCGGCTCCACACGCTTGCGACCCTTTAGGGCCGAGTTCCTTAAAACCTCTTAGAATCTCTCGTGGGGTGAAGACGCACAAAAACACTCTGGCACGCTGTTGAAGGCATCTGTGCGGTGACCCTGGAACTGTACGTCGCTAGAGCGAAGGTTTTGCGGTAGTTGCGAGCTCAAATTCACATACTACCTACGAAAAATGGTCGCTGATAACATTGACGAAAGTTTTTCGAGCCAAAGAGGGAAGTATGATGCGCCAAAAAAAATGGCAAATGTATGAGAGCAACGGGGGTTCTGCGGCTACGGTTCTCTCGTCGCAAGAGGTTTCGAGGCACATGGTCATAAGCAGTCACACGTCTGCAAACTGTCCTTAAAGGGGCACTGACAGGTCCAAATCATATTTTTTTTTTTTATTATCCGAAACAATTGAAAACGATGCCTGGACATTAATCTCAAAATTCAAAACTTTGGAACTAAGTAGAGTAGAACCTCGTTAATTCGAAGTCGGTCAGACGGTGAAAAATATATGAATTAAGCGGATTTCCAAATTATCCAAAAACGAAAGAAAACGACAAAATATTGTGCGCGAAGCCTTGAATCTTGAAGGAAACATTGTATTCAAAACGAATAGTCAAAACGAGAGAAGATCGCCTGAAGTAGTCTATATGGGACTGCCGCATTCTGTAATTAGCGGCGCCGAAAGTCATACTTTCAAGAAGGCTAACTAGGTTAGTTCGACGTGAGCGCATTGGTGAAGGGCGCAACATCTCAGAATTACCGCCGTTACATTCCGCAAAGCTGCGGACGACATTCAGCGGCTGTATAACTTCCGTTAGAGCGGGGGTTCAAGGCGGCTCATCATCGTCATCAACCTCTGCCGTCGCAATGTCGGTGATTTCGCTCTCAAGGTCCGCGTAGCAGGTTTGCTCATTCTCTTCCATGTTTAAGTAGTCTGTGTACCTCGTGCCGACCGACTCACTGTCACTGTCCTTAATGCGGGAGCAAAGCTCCTCTCCCTCATCGTCAATCTCAGGGACAACACTGGCACTATCGCCGGCAGTATCTGCGGCACCTTCCTGCTCCACGGCCGGTTGTTCCTTCGAAAATCCAGCGTGTTCGAAGCACCTCTTGATGACTTCTGCCTTCACCTGTTTCCATGCATACACGATCGGGCATATAGCCCCGACAAGATCGATAGAATAGCCCTTGCCATTGTCGTAGCAGAGCAACATCCTCTTCAAAAGGGTGTAGCGATAGATCTTCCGTGTATGAAGAATAACACCCTGGTCCATTGGTTGCGAGACGGACGTCGTGTTAGGTGGGAGGACGACCAGCTTGATCGCTTTGAGGTTCTGAATGTCACCATGGCCCAGACAGTCGACGAAAACAACTTTTCGTCCTGCTGCCGCAAACTTGCGATTATGGAGTTGCACATACTCTTCGAAGATGGCTGCTGTGTCCCAGGCCCTTCTGTTGTGTCGGTAGACGAGTTCAAAGGCTGGTAGAAGCCGAGGATTCTTGAAGCATCGTGGTTTCTCTGGTTTTCTTAGGACCAGGAGGGGCAGCTTGTGTTCGCCGACGGTGGACGTCAGTGTCTTTCTCTGCAAATGTTTTTGTAGGAAGCATCTTGTAAAAAAGAACTGCTTCGTCCGTATTGTAGACGTCCTCTGCGCTGTATTTGCTAAGAAGTGGAGCCAATGGGCGATTTATCCAACCTTCGACAACAGTCTCGTCCGCGCTGCTGCTCTCACCACACACCGTAATGAATGTCAAGTTGTTGCTTTCCTTGAGGTGGGAAAACCATCCTTGCTGCACCTGAATTCTTTGTGTCCAAGTTTCAAAGCTAAATCATTTACCTTCTCTCGCAAAATTGTGCTGTTGAAAGGAAGGTGTGCTGCGGTGGCATTCTGGAGCCAGGTTATCGGGCGACTTTGATGTCCGGGTATGTGGGGAATTGAATCTGCGAACGCTTTGCAGAGTATGTCTTGCTGTACATTTTGATGATCCTTGCTTGGTTCTTCAGAATGGTGCTAAGTGTGGAGATAGGCACCTGGTGCTTCTCCGCAAGCGTCATTTTTGAGCACGTCGATTTGTTTGCTTCTTCAATGAGGCAAATCTTCTGCTTCATGGTTAAAAAATTATATATGGGCATATTTGGCCTGTGCACCTTGTAACGGCCCGAACCACAGCGGCACAGCGACAAGAATAACTATCACTGACACTGATCATCAATTCCACGTGAGGCGAGAGCAACTAGGCCTACCCAACACCTGCCCAAGCCCCAAAAAACAAAGGGACCACTAAGTGCATAGACCAGCAAACAGGAAACGAATCAGCGAAGACGCGCGCCACATTTGTTTTTGCTGCCGAATCTGGACGCCAACTGGTGTCACCTAGCAGCTAAAAATTGAACCTGGAAGACCAAATCGGCGAACTAACCGGGTAGGCACCTGCGGAGCGCTCATATTATCCGGCCATATTTTCGTGAGAAGTCACGGGGCCGTAAAAGTTTCAGAGTTTTCCGGAATTTCAAATAAACTGAGATCTAATTTTCGAGGTTCTACTGTACTTGGAAAATATGTGCAGCAATTGCCGCCGGGCATGCGGTGATCTTCTCTGCCGCCTGTTATCTGTCCAGAGCGTCGGGATGTCATCGACGGCATCCGAGTCAGCTTAGCGGCGAGCAAGGGTCCTGTGACCCCGCTGATGATGTCGCTTTTGCTAGTTTTTCTTTCTGCTCTCGCGCTTTCCCACCCTTGGTACGCCGCAACGGGCGGGTCTACTTCGAAATTTTAGTTGGCTATTGCGACGCTCCTACTAATAAGATTGAACGAAGACTTAAGAGCCGACGTACACTTCGTGCATTTCACTTTTGCCCGCCTCCTCCTTTCCTATATCCTCGCCACAGTTTACCTGGCCGCAACTCACAGCTTAGGAGAGGGGAGCACTAACAGGATTATCTTCCCTGCAGAAAACCGAGGTTGTACGTCGGTCTTAAAGACATAATACAGCTTTTACAGTTATGTTCAGTTTCAAATTCAAGGATCTCTTCAGCTTCTCTTTAAAATAGTGCAGAAAGGACACGGGGATAATAGGAAGACAGACAGAAACACAGCGCTGTGTTTGTTTCTCTTTTCTGCACAGATTTATTTATTCTCGTCAATTTGAAAACTTTGGAATAGGTATGAGGTGTCCCCTGTCACTTGTCCCTATGTCCTGCTTGCACTGTTCTATTTACTCTCGTCGCGCATCGACTCGTACGAGGTTTTCAAATCAATTCCCACCCGACTGTTAACTCGTCTCATACGCTGCTGTCGAGTTGCCAAGTTCTAATTTTATTATCTAACTTCTTTCGCGACTGGGGTCTTTGCAACGTGTGGTTTTTCTCTCTCCTCAACACTCTCCTCCCTGCCTCCGCGTGCCCGCAGCGGGATCAGCAGCCTGGTGTTTACGAAGGACGGCGAGGGCTTCTACCTGAGCTCTCCGTGCGAGTTTGAGCGCTTCTCGCTGTCCGCCAAGCGCATGACGGCGCCCCGCTGCCAGGTGGACCTGCCCGAGGGGGCCCGGCCCAAGCCCCCGCAGCCGCAGGAGCCCCAGGGGGGCCGGGAGGTCGAGGGGGCGGAGGCCGGGACCTCGGCTGACTCTCCCGCCCCCAAGGAGGTTGCCGAGGAGGGGGCCAAGGAGAGGGCGGTGACCCCCGCCAAGCTGGAGCTGGACAGGGCGGCCTCTCCCCCACTTGCGTCCCCCAAGGAGGAGTCCTCGGAAGGGGGAGAGGACGACAAGGGGGGCCTGGACTCGCCCCCGGACAGGTGAGGGGCTCGCGCTTCTGGTTGAGGAGGGTTCGCGCCGTAGTCGCTCACGTGATGGGAACGGCGGGAAGGAGGTTCGGTTGTCTCTAGAGATGCCGTGAACCTCCTGAATTTTGAGTTCGACATGTTCAGAGAATTTCGAACCTCGCCAAGGTTAGAATTAGAAAACTTCGCTATTTTAATCCGTCTTAAGGTTTGAATTAAAACAAATTAGAAAATGTCAAAGTTTATAAAAGTGAGTTAACAAATTTTAAATTTCTTTGACAACTGTTTGAAAAATTTAAGCATTTTGAATTTCAATGAGAAACAAAATGGAAATCAAAAGATTTCAACTTTCTTAGAGGAACAGGTTAGAAAGGTTAGAAAGTTTCGATTTAAAGATTGAAGTCTGAATTTCATGGTCAGAAATCAAATTCGACAATTTTGAATTAGGTTCTTATAAATTCATCTAAACAAAATCTCGGAATGTGCTACAAATTTTACTGAAAACATTGCACATTTCTCTTATGCCTGTATTGCACGCTATTTGTGGCAACTTATGAACAAGCGTTGAACTGGTTAAACAGTTTATCGAAAAGCCCTGGGCGGTCAGGCGAACTTAATTCTTACTTCTTTGCAAACTGTAGTAGCAATCCAATCAAATGTCGCGTAAATGCGATGCTGGCATGTAGAGGTGTGCGAATATCAAAATCTTTCTAAGCAAATCGAATAGAATAATAAAGGTTACGAATCGAATCAAATATTTTCAAATACGAATAATAGTTTCGAATAAGAACATTTTTGGAAACAAATATTTTCTATTTGATGTGAATTAAACAAGAATGCTCTTTCAAAACACAACTGGAATTTTTTGTTCAACAAATATTTATGAAAAGGTTACTTTTATTGCAATAAGAAAAACATCACGCATGTGACCGATAAAAAACAGATGAAATAAAAAAATCAGTCAGTAAAACACCATTCAACGAGTGAAATTACAGAACATAAACTGAAAGTACACAAGTGGAGGCAGTTCAGCAAGCCACAACGAAGTCGGAGATTGTGTCGCGGATAAACGCAACTATATGAGCGCAAACAAAAGTACACAAGAGGTGGCGGCTCGACAAGCCACAATACAAAGTCGAAGGTCTCGTCGCGCAGCTGCACAGACTTGTACAATGTCTTTTTACGTGGGTGAACAGTAAACGGAAGTACACAAGTGGAGGCGGGTCGACAGGCCAGAGCAGAGTTGGTGATCGCACCGCGCAGCCACACTGACTTTGCGCCATCTCTTTTCGTGTGCAATAGTTATGTCCATAGTGAGTGCCACAAAGAAGCAATAAATTAAGAGAATGTTTTGTTTTGTTTTTGGTGGCGGGAGCAACTTTCGCTTTTACTAGTGATAATGGGTAGAAATAAATAACAAAAGGAATACTGGAAAACTGGTGAACCGGAAGATCAAGCGGAAAATAACATGAGCCAGATATCACCGATAGCCGAGGTTAGTCGTAAATCCATATCCGAATCCAAAGCACCTTGGTTACTGTAGTGACTGTAGGAACGAAATCGCAGATATAAAGTTGGCTACACCAAAGAAGAACGTGGACAGGAAGGAATACACAATGTTTCAGGCGGACACCCGAAACGTCGTGTGGTCCGTCGCAATAAATAAAAATAAATAAATGCATGTGCCTGTTGCAAATTGTAGTCCTTGATCAAATCTATCGCAGCGTTTACGCCACGACCACTTCGCCAACTTTGCAATCCAGACATCATGGCAAGCAAAGGACAGATTGTGCTACCGCGTACAAATAACTTTCCAGTGCTTCATAAAAACAAAGGCACGGTAGGTTGGCTTTTTGGGTTTGCCGAGCTCGAAACCATACTGTGCAGTCCAAAAACAAAACAATGAACTCGACCGCGAGTTGACACTAATCGGCGAGTTCCGTGTTGTTCGTAGTTTTTGAAGTATTCGAAAAACTCAAATACAGTTGAACCTCGATTTAACGAAGTCACCGGGACCCGCTAATTACTTCGTTAAATCGGAAACTTTGTAAAATCGAGGAAGTGAGACCTCGCGCATAGGTTGCGCGGGGAATCCGAATTTGTTCGTTAAATCGTAAAATTCGTAAAATCGGGTTTCGTAAAATCGAGGTTCAACTGTACTGCGAATAGCGAAAGTGCGAATCGAATTGAATAGCAAGCATTATTCGCGAAGTATTCGAAGTTTCGAATATTCGCACACCCCTACTGGCATGAGATAACTAAATATACAGGACAACGCAAAAAACGTCCGGGCTTCCCAAAAAAAATGAGTTGCTCCGAGCATTATTTTTGGCAGGATGACTCGTGGGATGACGAAAACTCTGGATACAGGCACAGCACCCGACAGAATCAAGGTTGAGTAGAACGCAACCAGACTAAATTAGGGGAGCTCCGGCCCCCCAAAATATAGCTGATCAGGTCATGACCAGTGTTATTGGGCTATAACCATACGGTTGCTGCCTGGAATTTTTCTTCTTCATTAGTAACCAGGTGCTTACTAATGATAATGGAGGAAGTGCCGACCCAGCGTTCGCTGTAGCTCATCGGCGTCGTGCTCCGCGTGCACCTTTCACCGAGCAGTTGCTTACTCGTGGAAATCGGGGAAACTGAAGGACGCCCCCAGCATAGCGCTTCAGTTGAATTGCAAGCCTGCAGTTCTGGGATCTGTTGGCCCGCAGGTTACCTCGGGGCGACTTACGGAGTTGTGCACGGGAGAGGCTCGGTGCGGATGTCGAACGAAAAAGGTATGGTCGAGATATGAGGCTGAGGCGACCCCAAAGAGATCATTCAGCGCTTTAAAATGAGTCGTTTGTGGCACGATCAGCTAAGTAGAACTCCTGTGCGATTTCCAGTCCACTTCACACATTGACGTCTTGTGTTAATTGTATTTGTCGCCATGAACCTATGAGAGTGAACTTGGTTCGAATTTCGTCAAACTTTTGTTCGGAAGTTTGAAGTTTATCAAACTTTTTAACTTGGCAGGCTCCAAAGTTTGAAAAATCATTGAATTTATTATCGTATATGTTCGAAAGTTAGAAAATTGTCGAAATCCATAGCGCGAAAAAATTTGAAAGTTAGAAAACAGTCAAATTTTGTAACGTCGAATTTCCAAAGTTCGAAAATTTTGACGAATCTTTTATGCAGTAAGTTGCCATTTCCAAGCGTTCTCAAACCTTTTGAATGCCTTGGTTCGCTCTTCGAACCTTGGGTTCGAAAAAAGTTTGCGGGATCTCTATCTTCCTACCTTCGACGACGTTTCAGGCGTCTCGCGAGCCTCAAGTGTGCGTGCGTAGCCAAAGCACTGTGGTTGGCAAGGAGGACGTGCCAGAGGCCTGGCACCAGAAAGAGGTACCATGACTTTCTCGTCCTGCGGGCAAGTATATTAGTGCAAAAAAAAAAAAAAAGAAAAGAACATTGTGTTAGGGAAATACAAGAACAAGAAAAACAACATGTTTAACGTACATAAATTTCAAACAACAGAGATTCCTCCGCACAGTTGATCAACTTTGGGTAGGTTGTCAGGGTGTCTAGCGACCGGGAAACCGGTAATTGTCAGGGAAATTTTAATTACCGGGAAAAATCAGGGAATTGTTAGGGATATTGTCAAAAAGCGAGCCCAGTCAGGGAAAATGAGCTGGAGATGCCATCGAGTGCTCTGAGGTAAGACTTGAGGACTTGGGGGCAGACAAATAGGCAATAAATTCTCCTTAGAGCGGAGTGCGGGCTCTGCTCACCCGATGTAGAGTGCTACCAGATGCAAGGAGAACAGCCAACAAATTCAGTCCAAGCCTTGGATTTGATTGGATTGGATTGAGAGCGTGACACTAGGCTAGATCCAGTTAGAGCTACTAGATTTAGTAACAAATGGGAAAGCCGCAGACTCCAATCTAATCCAAGCCTTAAGCCGAAAGTATCCAAAAGTGTGTATCTGGCGGCCGTGTGGCCATGTTGCCATTTGGTAATTGACGTGTGTGGTTGAGCATCGTGTTTTCATTGTGTTTCCGGAGGTGGCCTCTTCACTGACGATGTCGGCGGCAAGAAAGTGCTTATTTAATCCGGACTGGATGAACCCGAATATTTCGGAATATGCAAGTTGGATTAAGCCCGTGCAAAACGATCCTTGCAGTGCTCAATGCTCAATGCCTTGTGTTGTAATGGTCTTATATATTGAACTGCCTCCACAGTGGTCAGGGAATTTCACCTGAAATTGTCATGGAAAACCTGAAAAAGTCGGGGAATTTCAAAATAATAATTTGCTAGACACTCTGGTTGTTCCAATCCCAAATTGTTCTAGGGAAATACACATAGCTACGAAGATGGAGGGTATGCTCAGGAGCTTAAATTGGCGCTCGCGACGCGTGCCTGCCCGCAGTGGGATCAGCAGCCTGGTGATCACCAAGAACGAGTCCAACTTCACGACGACCACGAGCACGGTGGGGGACCTCAAGTCCCTGGACCTGGAGGAGCTGCTGCCGGCCGACCACGAGGCCCTGGCCGACAAGCTGCTCACAGACTGCAAGATCGAGGTGGTGCGCGAGAAGCGCACGGTCGTGGTGGTGCGCGAGGAGACCCTCGTCAACGGGTGAGAAAGCCCCGATTGGCTGGCGTTTTCGATGAATACCCCCCATGGTCTGACAGGTCAAGAGTTCGGGGGAAGCTCCTCCCACCTCTTTCCACGCTAGCAGAGTGAAGCTTCCTCTCCACTTGCGCAGTTCTGTGCGTTCCCTTCGTCGAGGACATAGTGGCAACCTAGTGGAGGCGGTGCATTTACGTTTGGAGCATGCCGTATTTAGTCCGGCACGGATAGAAACCGAGGGAGGAAAGACGACGAGAGCGTGCGGCAACGTCGGATCGCCGATTGGAAGGATTAGGGGGTAGAGACGAAGGCAGCTAGCCTCCGCGTCTACCCGCTAATGCTTCCAATCGAAGCTCCGCGCTCCGACGTCGCTGCACGCCCTTGTCTCCTTCTCTCCTTCAGTTTCTTTCTGTGTACAGTCGTGTCTCCTTAATGCGTGCACCTCGGTTCCTCCCACGAATTGTTCATAATGCGAGTCATTTGTAGGAGTGGGACAAACATGTTTGTATTCACCTAGTTTGTCTACGAAAATGTTTGTCCATCAGAGTACCCGTGTTAACGGGGTCCATATTATAGACACTACTCTATAGGCCAACTCCGAACGTAAGTGGACCCCTATACTAAAGCATTCGCCGAAAGTAATGAAAAAGATGTTGGAATATAGGTGGACCTTGAGTTTTAATAATTGTTGAAAAGAAAATTCTAACGAAGGTCTGTCACTCTCGCTAAAACTCATTCATTGACTGTGCTGGTCGCAAGTTCCTTCAAACTTCCAGAACGGGCAACTGCATGCCTTCACACTGTGGCACTTGCGTTGCACCACTCACGTCAAACTTTACCGCTTTGCACCTGTGCTCTCGCCGTTTCCCATTGCTGGTTTGCATTGGCGTGAGCGGCTTGGGCTGCTCACGCCAATGCAATGCCAATGCACGCCAACGAACATCTCGATTGCTCAGTGGGCAGAGAAATTTTGCGCATTTTTGTAGTCAATTTTGTTTTTGTTACAAAGGCAGGTCGATTCATACTACTAAGGAACGACTCAAAAAATAAGGTTGAGCTATACTCAAATAAATAAAGTACTTAGATTTGACGGAAAACCTTTTGTTTCTAGTGGAGAGGCACAAATACTTAGATGAAAAAATGCGGTGGAATTTCGAGATCAAATGTGTGCTAGGGCATATTTTGTTCTGTTAGTACTCCATGTTCTTTTGTTTTTGTAATACACCCTTGTGTAATGCCTTCAGGCCCCAAGGTGTATAATAAATAAATAAATAAATAAATAACATTGCAGGGAGCAGGATGTGAACTAAGGATGTTTGCACTTAATGCCCGAAGTGGGAAACACATGCACAAAGTTGAGCGATGTCGCTTCGTCCCATGCCTAACGACAGCATCTGTCATTACCATCTATGCGCAGCGACAGAATGAGGTATTGCACCGATCAGCTGAGCTGGATATTTTCCGCGCACGTCTTGCGAGGAAGCGGCATCGCTGGGTTTTTGCGTTTATATCTTTCGCTTTAGGTGGCTTTGTGTAGTGCTCAATACCTTGTCGAGCCCAGTTGGAGGTAAGTTTAGAGCTCTAGGGTTTTATTTCCCTATTACACTGACACAAGCAGAAGCTTTTTAGGAATCTGCTTGTGTGAATAAAATTATGTGCACAGATTACAGAATTTTTATATGTTCAAACACTTTGGGGGGGAGGAGGCGGAAATAATGTACCATAGCATGAAGAGCAAGTGGTCGGGCCCATACGAAAGCCCACCGTCAGCTTGTAAGGGTTAACTACATAGAGCATCCAAAATTGGCTGCTCCTTGGTGGTTGCATCATACTTTGGTATTGATAGTTTTACACTCTTGTCTCATATACAAATAAGGGCTCTTCTCAAATAAAGTGGTGACGTAGCACAGACCACTTTATTATATTTGTAGAGGTGAGAACACAACTGTGAAAATGCAGTTGCATGCTTCTTTTTAATGCGAAAGCATTACCTGTCTCATGGAGCGAGCCGTGCCAAATGGCACCTTAAATCCTTTCTCCAAGTGAAGCCAGCTCCCAGCTATGAAACCACGCGAAAAGCCTAGACAATGGCACCTAGTTTCCTCGATCCCAAAGGAGCGGAGTAAAGCTGATGGATATTCGGCTTCAGTCCCATTGGCTGACGCGCGTTGACGAGGCTCCCGTTGGCCGCTGCGCGTCAGTTTCAACGACCGCTCACCCCATGGCTCTGCGTGTCCGTCAGCGCGCCATTAACACGGAGTGTCCAAAGTAGCGCGCCCAGGAGAGCGCGCGCGCTGGCCGACGACGAAAAGTATGCAGCAGGCGAAATAAGGGGGCAGACGAGCGGCCTGCATGCTTTCGCATTCACCACTCTTAAGGGGGGATATGGCCTGGGAGGGTCAAATTTTGAACCCTTCGTCCAATTTGGTTCACATTTTGAAGGTTATTTCAGCACTATGAGGAAGGATAGTCTGCAAAGTTTTAGCATTATCGGTCAACTTTACAGTATGCTACGGTTCTCGCACTTCAGAAAAAAGACACTTCACTAAGAAGTCTATCGTAGAAAAATAATACCAGCTGGCGGCAAACTTCTTGCTTTATTGTGAAGAACAATACCTACAGTGCAACCTAGATTAAAAATAAATTGCAAAACATTCAATTATAACAAAAATAACAACATCCCAAAATTTAAAAAAAAAAAATTTTTTTTTCATGAAGGAGTAGATTTTTTAGACTGTGAAGTGGTCTATCTTGTTCCCCAGAAAATTTCAGTCCCAGAAAACCTCGAATGATGTCTTTCTTTATTCAGAATGTCAAATGATAGCTTTCCTAAAACAAGAATGCCTGCCAAAAAGTGAAACTGAGGAAAATGCGTTTGAAGTTTCAACTTGCTTTTTTTTAATTTTCGGACGATGCCAGAAACTCAAAATTTACCCGAGTCATTGGTAGCACCTTCACTACATGAGCATGGGGGAGGCAGTGCATTGAGGCCCCCGAAAAGGTTCGCGAGTTTTGTGAAACTGATGCCAGTCTCTTCCAACGACGCCTAGACGCACCGCGAGTTCGTTCTCTCGAAACTTGCCGATTGATGGTGAGTGCGGTATCGCGACGATGTCTCCGCAAGTCGAGCAGCTAACAGCAAACTGAAGGTTGATGCCAATTCCTTCTTCTCGCAAGCTCAGTAGTTTTCCGTGGCACTTGGGGCAGAGTAAAATCGCAACAAGAGTTTGCACGGCGGACACATTGAGCAGCCGTCCAGAGGCTTTTCAACAAGAGCGTCTGTCGGCTCCCGGTCGTCCGTAGTCCCCGCGTCGAAATCGAGCAGGCTGAGCTTCCTCTCGAACGTGGTCAGCACATCCAATTTGGAGATGAAGCTGTAGGCTCCGATGTCCGCCAAGCACCAGTTGAGCTTGAAGATCGTGACGACGACGGCGGAGACGGCGACGATGGTGCCGGCGGAGACGGGCCCTCGTCTCCGCCGGCTCTTTGTTTCCGCCGTCGATAACGCCGGCCAAAGCTACTGCGAGTGCTAACTTTGGAAGCAGGCATTCCTCGGCAGAAAAGCTACCGGGAACAAATAGGGAAAACGAATCTAAACAGCGGCGAAGTAGCGATACGATCAGAAGCGAAAGAATCTGCCGAAAGCGCGCGCATGAGGCGAACAAGGAGCTACGTCGCCGAAGGCGGCCAATCGTGAGCCCTGTTTCGGGTCGCGACCAATGGGATTGCTGGTATCATAGTTCCCACGTTTTTTCTGCTTGTATGTATGGGGTCCTCCCAGGCCACAGATAGCCTCAAATGTAGCAAGCTTTTATGGGCAGAAACTAGAAGAAACGGCGCTTCCAACGAGGTCAAAATATCTCGGCTGCGTCGAACGAGCGCGGAGTAGGCCTAATTTGAAAATGCCGAACTTCGCCGTCTGCTCCCTCGGCGGGTCGCCGCGCGCGGCCGCGAGCTTGCCGAAAATAATTTTTTGCGGAATAAATACTGCGCATTTATAAATGAAACTTTCTGAAACTATGCTTCAGAATATAGTGAACCCAAATATAATATTTTTTGAAAATGCATTTTTTCGTAAAAAAATGGAATTTCGGGCTTAGGTGTACCTTGCACCTTTTTGCTTGCAAGCGCAGTTCAGTCACTTTGCTACTGGCATTCTTGAGAGGTATACTCCGTTTCATGCTTAGTGGTACACCACAGTCAAAGCTACTGACTCGAGTGCGTGGCTTCACCTATAGTAGCTGACAGGTCAAGAGTTCAAGGACAGCTTTTCCCACCCCTTCTACTTCAGAGGAACAGATGCTGGGGAGGAAGTCATCTCTTCTGCAGCAATTGCTCTATTAAAGTGGAAAGAGGTGGGAGGAGTTTCCCCTGAACTCTTAACCTGTCACCAGCTATGGTGTCTTATATCCACAAGAGTGTGTGCAAATCAAACGTTAAATCAAGATGCAGGCACGAGCCAGCAGCTTTGGCAGCGTTGTACACCAGCTATGAAACGGAGCATAGATTTGTCGCTGTTAAAACAGCTTCAATTTGATATGTGTTCTTCAGAAGGATCGAGCATCTAAACTGGAGGTTTTTTTACTCATTTTAAGTTGGTTTGACCGGTGCTCAAGTTAAGATGGGTGTGAAAATAGACACCCATTGCAGTTGACTGCTGCCTTGAATTGTCAAGTGTGGAAGGGATGCAACTTGACACGTAGCTCTCTTTTCTGTCCCGTTTCCCCCGTTCCCAGCAGGAGTCCGACGGCAAATTAATCACGGCCCCAGGACCTTAGCCTCACCATGCCTCCTGCTACTGCATTCACGACAGCATCTTTGTTTGCTCATGTCTGTACCTTCGTGTCGAGTTCCTAGCCGTCCCGCCTTTTTTTTTGTCACAGGAACAAATGCACCGTAGACACACGGGCACACGCACGAATCGAGACACACTTCACACGGACACATGTTGCACATGGGAAAACACTCAAGAAGCAGCTTTTCCCTTTGGAAAAAAGAAACTGGTAGCCGGCACCTCTTTTTTTTTTTTTTTTCAACGGCACCGCGGCACACACGGATCACCCGCGGTACTGCCTCGATGGAAGCTTTGCTGTACGTTGCATTTTCGTCTGACGTCTTTTCTCTCCTGCCATGTCGGCGTGCAGATCTTTCCTATCTCGTTAAAGTAAGGACCAACAGGATTTTTTTCCCCCACGTCAATCATCGGTGCAGCTCTTTTGTTTTTTCGTGTGTGTGCATGTTTTTCATTTCATAATCAAAGTGCCATTTTTCAGCCTTCCAAAAAAGAAAAGAAAAAAAAAAACCAACTTGTCAGCCGTTTTTACCGGGCTCTGGCTTCTCCGTGTAAGCAGCAATGTCGTCTGCGTTTTATATAACATATTTAAGCTTTTTTTTTCTCACGCTCTGTCTTGTCTCGCATTTTTATATGGCGGCTATTGCTGCACGCGAGTTCACTCTACCGATTCCTTCCATCGCGGAGTATCCACCGAAACATTAGGATTTGGTGATGGTGTCTGGTATATTATGCCGAGGTGTTCTTTGTACGTTTTTTCTATTGCCTTGTACCTTTTCTGAGCATTTTTTTTATGGGCTGATTTGGAAATAAAATGTTTAGAAATGGCACGGTGTGTTTTGTTTCAAGTGCTACTCTGGAGTGTGCGCACAACGTTTATTTCTGCAATTTGAATCTGCCGTGTATCGTGTGCTCTTCTTGGTATGGTGCCTGTGGTGCCTCTGTGTTTTTGTGTAGGTGTACAGAATGCCCGTGCGCTCGATTGGGCGAGTCTACGTGGACTGCTCCACACGCTACCCCGAGAAGCTTCGTAGGCCTAACGAGACCGACGTGGCTTCAAGGGGTGCCAGCCAAAGCGTGAAGCTCGATGACAAACCAAAGTTTGAGTTATTTAGAATTGAAGATTACCTCATGTATGAGCTATCTATAATCATATGCTAGACTCTGTTCACACCTAAGCTGAGACTGCAGTGGAAGCTAGATCCTCGGACCAGTCATATGCTTCTCTTTCGCTACGTCATTACGCTTCCAGTCATACCCATGCGCGGAGAGCCGGGTCGGGTGATTAAAGGCCGATTCACACGACGGGACTAAACCGCGGACGCATCAATTACGTAGTGACATGTCCGCGGTTCGTCAGTCTCCCAAGCGCATCCACATGAGGAAGACAACGAGCAGATGCGAGCGAGGATGGACTGAACCTGTTTGCCACCCCACAGTGCCGTGAAACTCCAACATTGCACCGTGGCGCCGTTGTCCAAGAGAGAAATCAACATTTGTTTTGCAATAAAAAATCGTACGCCGCTGTTATGTACAATTGAGACAAAACATAGCGATAGGCTTCCCACTCAAAACAACAAATGCCAAATGTAGAAGCAGTGTGCAATGAGAGAAAATTGAAGCCTGGAATGTTTATTTTGAGTGTGCTACAATTTCGAACGTGTAAACAGCGTAATTTAGGGATCATCCGCTCCCTTTCATGTTATACGATGACTTGGAAGGCAGCTGCAAAATGGAGTGAATTGAATTCTTCGAAGCCGGCTAACTAAGCAGATGTGACTGCTTTTTTTTTTTTGTTGATTTTAGTCTGACATTTGGTAAAAAATGCTTATTTGCACTTGTTATCCCCAGCGTTTGCTTTTTTTTTTTTAACCTCGCGGTGCAACTGTCCCGAATCACTGCTTTGATTCCACCCTGTTGGAAATAGCACTTCAGCCCTGATGTGTTATGGGACCCTCTTGCACTTCAAACACCTTCAGCCCATCAAAGCCCTTCAGCCTGTTAGACCCCCTCAGCTGTTCAACCCTTTAATGCCCAAATGACAACCTCAAAAATGCAGTTAAGGGGGGACACTACCCAAAAAGAAAATAATTCTGCAAAAAAAAGTTGATTTTGAAAAACAACATATTTACATCCACCAACATCTAGAGAGTATTCCCAGAAAGTTCAATTAGTTTACACTGCATAGTTAATTTTTTATAAATTATTTTCTGTCCACCGAAGCTGAAGAAAAGGTAGGGTTTGGAGCACTTTGAACGCATTTTTCTTCGTTCCACTTTTTGGTACAAATTCCATTTTAGTCAATCTATCGTTTGATAATGGCAATACAGGGAAGGCTTGTTCTTCAGTTTTCCTGTGGAATTTTTTTGTCACTTCACGCATTTCTTTTATAAGACATTTGACATTTTGTTGAAGACAGGAACATAAAGTTGACCAATTTTGCAGAAAGGTTCATAGATATAAATGACTTTTTACAAAAAGCTTCATAGCCGCACCCTCTAGGCATTTTGCTACATATCCAGCGAATAAAAATCTTGAATATTGTGATAGTTTTCCGACGATAGATTAACTAAACATTGTAGGCGTGTTGTTGATAGAAGCTGCTCTAATTTACTTCCCATTTAACCAACACCTGAAATTTTGTTATGCACCCTCTAGCGTGACCACCAGCCTACCCTGTTAATTTCACTAATTTTAAGCCAAGGGTTCAAAAGTTGACCCTCCCAGGGTGTGTCCCCCCTTAAAAAGTTATTGGAAATTTATTTTGGGCAGTTTTACATGCATGTTTTAACTCAAAAAGACGATAAACGTTTACTCGATCCCAGGTGCAAGCAGCTGTATACAAGCCATCAGACCAAATAGGGACAACCAATTTCTTAATCGCAAAAAAATATTTCGGTGTACTCGCAATGTTGCTGGGTAAATTCCTGAGATGTACAATAGTCGGGGACTCCGGAACCGGGGGGGCAGGGGGGGCGGTCGCCCCCCCAACATTATTGCACAGGGGGCAGGGCCCCCCCACTTTTCGACCGCTTACTCGGAAATCAAATTTTGAAATAAAAAAAAAAATGTAATCTACGGTGATATTACATTTTGTGGCGTTGATTATCCTTATCCAGCGGACACATCTTCATGAGTCAGGGAATTAACTGTGAGCACCTCTTACGCGGTGGTTCGCTGAACCGTGTTCAGCGAAAATCGAGAAGCGCTGTGGGGTCGTCTGCTCTGTTTCTAGCAGACGACAAAGCGAGAGTGTGCTCGCAGGCGCGAAGAGCGAATCCGCCACATGGCGCATGCGCGAAGTTTCGGACGATGCCTGCTATATGGCGCTGGGGGTATGGGACGGCCGCCGCTGTGCCGAGGCTCTCCGGACGCAACAACGGCAGTGCCGAGGCTCTCCGGACGCAACAACGGCAATGTCTAAAAAACAGAAACGCCTCTCCGAGTTTTGGGAGAGCTCATCATTAAAGCATCCACATACAAGCGATGCCTCGACCTGTAAGTCAATTTCTTCAACTGATCTTACTTTACATTGTAACTGATGTCTTGTGTTGGCTGGCAATGTGCACAATTTTTCTGAAATATATGCATGTTGACTTCATGATGTTTACGCGAGTTCATAGTATTTTGAAGTTCATTTATTTTGCCTCATTGTACTTGTTTCTATTCCACCACTTCCACATTCTTTTGTATAAATATTGTCATTTCCTCTACGGAGAGACATCGCCTTTCCTAACAAACTATTTCAATGGCTTTGTTCGCGCTCTCGTTTTCGTACATGCATTTTGTATTTTTTCATGAAACATTGCCCGTATACATTCTTTCACAACCTGTTTTACGATGTAAGAGGTTTTTCTCACACTTGTTTGTGTTGATGGACATGTCTCGCCCTCAATTTGTAACTTGAATGTCGTATGTTTTTGTTACACATCGCATAGCATTGTGTTTATTCTTTTACTTATCTTTTAAAAACTGCATTATTTTTGCCATTGCCCCGCCACCTTCCCCTAGTGGCTTTTCCACATGAGCGGTGCCATGAATGTTTGAATTAGAACTTTACAATTCTTTTCTGAACGCGATCGTTCAGAAAAATGCCGGGACAAGTGTGCATGCTAGCTACCATATGTAGGAAGACACCTGGAGATTCATTGTGGGTGGCATTCTTTCCTTAAAGTACACACAGTACACACGGACGAGGTGCCCGTGCGTGCATTGCGTCCAGTATCATCTGCGCGAGATTACAACTGCGCACGGCAAAATACAACCACAATAATCAACGTCACTAGCATAAGAGACCCGAAACGCGCTTTATAAACCCCCGAGCGGACGGTTGAACCTTAGCCCCCCCCCCCCCCCGAAAAAAAATCCTGGCTACGCGCCTGTTCACAAGGTATATTGCGTCACATTTGTTTGTCGCCAGTTTGATTATTAATGTGTTTCTAATGACCCTTCGTATTCGTGCTTGGGCTGGCAGCAGGAAACAACTGTCATGACCATGCGAAAGGAGCAGCGAATATTGACGGTACGTCTTTGCGATGTTTTTTTTTTCTACCATGCTATTCATGTGCTTTTCATACTCTTTTGTACGTGTCTCGCATTTTTAGCACTTCTCGCTATTTTTTTCTACGCATTATAAAAACTGACTCGTACAGTGTGGATCGACTAATAATTATTTTTATCTCACTTGTTACAGAGACCCCAGAAACGGTGGCACCAGGTGGTGAGGCCCGCTCGGCAACAGACTTCAGTCAGGCAACCTCGAATTGCGGCGCCTGCGCTCCGATGGAAATGGCAAGTCACAACGACTCGCCCCCGCATGTTCGATCACTGCCGCCTAAGAGCTACAAATTCCCAAGGAAGGTCCTGTAAATATGCATGGTTTGAGAAATTCACGTGGCTCTCGTACGACTACGAACGCGACGTCGTGTTTTGCCATTTATGTCAACTAGCCTTCAAGGAAACAGGAGAAAAAGACGTTGCAGCAGTGGAACAATGTTTTATTCGCAACGGGTTCAATAATTGGAAAAAGGGTATTGAAAAATGTCAGCGCCATGAGAAGAGCCAATTTCACTGCCTCTCCGCGAGCCGCCAACTGTCGAGAGAAAAGGGAATCCAGTGTAGTGCAGTTGTTATCTCAACACAGCAGCAGACAGCAGGAGGAAGCCAGGCAGGCTCTGCGCGCAATAGTGAGTTCAGTGCGCTACCTATGCCGCACGGGACAAGCTTTGCAAGGGCAAACCAAGGATGACGGAAATCTTCTTGACCTGCTAGATGAACGATCACAAGACGTGCCTGCTTTGAAGAAATGGCTGGAGCAGCGAGATAAATGGCTCAGCAGCGACATACAGAACGAGCTCATTGAAATCATGGCGCACACTGTGCAGCGGGACATCATCAAAGACATCAAATGCAGTCCATTTTATGGAATCATAGGCTGACAGTACTACTGACGTAACAGGGAATGAGCAATTCACATTTTGTGTGCGTTGGGTAGACGGAATAACACTGGACGTTCGCGAGGAATTTCTTGGCATGTACAATGCACCCGACAGCAGGGCTGAGACCTTGTATAAAGCCTGTGAGGGACATGATTTTGCGTCTGGGCTTGGACTTCCATAACCTAAGGGGGCACTGTTTTGATGGGGCCGCGAACATGGCAGGCAGATTTACTGGCGTGCAGAAAAGGATTACCGAAGCGGAACCACGGTCAATATTTATGCACTGCAGCAACCACTGCCTAGACTTAGCACTCCAGGAGGTAGCAAGGAACGGCGGTGTCGTCGGCGACGCTCTGAACATTGTAAAGGATGTTTCCAATGCAATCCTGGAATCGAAAAACAGGAAGACTGTTTATTCAAGCGTCATACTTCCTCCGGGTAATGATGGCGGTGAGCAGGATTGTTCCGGGCCAAGCACCCTACTGTTACCACTGTGCCCAACGAGGTGGACAGTAAGAGTAAAATCAATGGAAAGGTTCGTTGAGAACTATGAAAGGGTGCAGGCGACTTTGAAGGAACTGCTAGAAGTTCAAAGCTCTTCAAGTGGCACAAGCAAGACAGTCCATGAAAGGATATGAGAAGGTATTAAAGAAGTTCGAAACTTTACTAGGGATTAACCTTTCTATAGCACTGTTTGGCCCATGCGAGCAATTAGCGAGGATTCTTCAATGCCCAGTTTACCGCGCTGCAGGAGCCAAAGAAGCAGCAGAAGCCCTTTGTGACCGCTTGGTAAAGTTACGGTCTGACGCATCATTTGACGTCCTATGGCAGCGCACAAACTCAAGGGCAAGAGAGTTAGGTCTAAAGGAACCTAGTGTGCCTAGAGTTTCGCAGCCGCCCAGAAGGCTTCAGTTCACAGACAAGCCTCAGGAGCCTGCAGCGCTTGACACCAAGTCGTCACAGAGAAAAGTTTTTCGCCGCTATCGATCGTATTACCAACGAGATCCGACGGCGATTCGAACAGCCTGGCATGGAGCAGCCGATTGGCCTTGAGCGCATTTTCGCCGACGCTGCTGAAGGTCGATACTTTGCGGCAGACGACCTAAAGGATCTTTTAGGAGTGCACGCTGCAGATTTTGACATCAGTAGGCTTTCAGCGCAACTCGTGCTTCTCCCAACGCTCCTGCGTGACGAGGGTCCGGCCGCAAGTGAACGCATTCTACAGATACTGCAGGGTAAGTCTGCAGATCTGCAAGAGATGATGGACCAGGTTGTCCGGTACCTGCAACTCGTGTTTTCTGTGCCTGCGTCAGCTGCTTCAGGAGAGCGATCTTTCAGTGCTCTGAGGCGAGTAAAAACATTTTTACGCAATCGAATGACGCAGAGGAGGCTGACACACCTTCTTCTGCTCCACGTGCACAAGAAGAGAGCTGCGGAACTGCAATTGGATGCCGTTATGAGAGAGTTTGTGTGTAGAACGGCAGAACGAACCTCAACCTTCGGCCGCCTTTGAGAGCCTCCCCTGCCCTGTCCCTCCCGTGCCAGCCATGAAGCTCGTCTATCAGCGCTAATAGCTTTGTAACTATAGTGTCTACTTTCTTGTTTATTGTAACATTTCTGGAGTTTCGCCCGTTCAAATTTACTTCACTGCAGGAGCGAATGCTGAAATATTAAAAAACATGTTTTTCCAGCTTTCGAACCCGTTTCATCATTTGCGCAGTCTGCGCAAGCATTCCTTACTTCTGAAACTATTTTTAGTGTATACCAATGCAGAATAAACGAGGATACAAACATGTGAAATAAATACAAATGAATTTAAACAAAAAATAATAGACGTCAATAAAATTATACCAATTAATAAAATAATAAAATAAAAATATATAAAATGGCCAAATATGAGAAATAAGAAAACAAAACGTACAAAGCCGACAGACGAGATCAAGAAGCTTGCGGGTATAAATTGGTCGCAGTTAGCACAGGACAGGGCTAATTGGAGAGCTTTGGGAGAAGCGTTTGCCCTGCAGTGGGCGTAGACAAGCTGATGATGATGATGAAAAATACGGCAGTACTCGCCCCCCCCCCCCCCCCCCCCCCCCCCACTCCCAAAATAGTTCCGGAGTCCCTGACAATAGTCCAACAAATAAAACCAAATAGGTACACCACACGCGCATATACTGCCCGTAGCACGTTTACTGAAAACGATGAATGCGCAACCAACTCCGCCGCCGTTAAGAAATCCTAAGCACAGTCATGGTGTCGTCCCTGGTGCTGTTGCGGTGACGTCTTTAGCGTCTTTCGTTCTCTGGATGCTTTAGAAGTTGGACAAGGGGGGGGGGGGACGGCACTGAGAGACCTTGATCCGCACACCCAGCTGCTCTAAATGTGTCCCACGCATGGGATGGGAAGCCGACGCAAAGCATCCACTCATTACGCAATTAGTTAGCGCTCGTTGACATTTCAGTGTTTACTTGGCGAATGGAGCTATTAGCGGCGAGATGTTTTGGTGGCGTCCTCCTATGGTTCCCCCTTGTGACGTCATTACCTTGCAAACAACAAGTTCTATGGTGTTTGTAAGGAGCATGGTGGAAGCTTGAAATCATTGCGCTCTCAAAGCAACACTGCCAACACCGTCAAAATTAGTTCTTTCATTCCTCTTATTTCCGTCGATGATAAATCCCTTTCTTACGTCATAGTCAGCGTTCGGCCAATCGTGAAAGGCCGACCACAGCGACGCTTGTGTTCGCTCTCGGGGCTAATACTTGGTCTCACCTAGTTGCTTGGAGGGAGCCTCGGCGGCTGCACGAGCGCTCGTGCAGCGAGTGCTCCAGTCAAGGCAGTCGAAGCTAGCCGCTCGCGCTTGCACAGCCTTCGCAGTTAGACCGTGCTAAGGTGAGATGAAGTATAACTAGCCTGTAGTTAACGGCAATGTGAAACCGCTGAGGCAAATGGTGGACTCTAATCTGAAATTCAAGATTTCCCTCGACGACCAATGAAAGAGGAAGGGCGCCTATGCCATGTGTTTGGGGTACACAGATTGAATAGCCCCAGAAGCAGAGATTCAATTTACAATGTATACCTCCATTTCGATGCACAATACTTGCCGCAATAGGCCTTCGTCAATTTACCATAATATCGACCGTGAATGTGCAAAGCCGCTGTCATACGCAATCTTCCGCGTTACCTCGATTCGGCAGAGATGGCAGGTCAAAAAACGCCAGAGCTTGCTGAAAGGCTGCACGCCCTTTTAACTTGTGAATATTTGCGAAAACTTCGGACTCTTCCTTACTGCTGTTTTGTACAAATGTTGCTTAAAAGTTTGGAGACCACGAAGCCAAAATGATGCACCCTGCTTAGTCATTACACAACATGGGCGTCAAAATTTGTTACGGGTGACTTTGCGTGTTTTCTAGAGTTTACTAGCCCATATGATATGTATGCCTTTGTTTTATACAACAGCGGCATCACAGGAAGCGCGCACACTACACAATGAGAGGCCTCTTTCGCGGTCTGTCTTATTTGCTGGAATAAATACTTTAAAATGACCTTTCAGATTTCGCTATCAATAAACACAGGCGTAATACGTTTTTACAAAAGAATGGTCAATTTATCACGAACTCTTTACCATACCAATCTTGCAAAAAAGAGAAATACTATATTGTAGCCAAAAAATGTCATACATTCTTTTTTCCGTGACTTCAGAGTTCCCGCGTAGAAAGACGATAAAGAGGCGGTATTCGCGACTCTAGCGAACTATAGGGGGCGCGCTGGTCAGGCAAAATGGAAAGTTTTTAGGCTATAGTGGGGTTATGGGTCTCAGTTAAGAAGAAAGTTAAAGCCACAGAAAAAGATCGGTGGCTGGAGGGAATGCAGACAAAGACGGCTCTGGAAAGCTATAGATTAAACAAAACAGTTATTTTTAAAGAAAACATTTATGACAATTCTAGGGGAAGCTCATTGTTGTTTGAGGCAAGGACAGGTGTTTTGCGAACCAGAACATACAGAGCGAAGTACCAGGAAATGGATACAGTGTGTGCTGCTTGTGGAGAGGAGGACGAGACGGCTGAGCACTTGATACTCTACTGTAAAGGGCTTCACCCTATGCCTACCGAAGACAACATAGATTTAATAAAGTCATTGGATTTTAGATACACCGAAGGAAAAGTGGATTTCAAGACAGTAGAGATTACCAAGCAAAGATTAAGTGAATGGTGGCAGAAAGCGAGAGAAAACTAGGTATTTTCTTATTAACTGATGGCAAGGGGGTTTTATAGTCTTACTTTCTTTTCAGTGCGGAGTGAATATAGTTTTTATATTTAAATATTCTAAGCTTAAATGGTAAGACAAAATGGCTAGGTGGCGTAAGCTACCGCCCGATTCAAAGGGCTCAGCCGGATTCATCCATCCATCCATTCATCCATGGCGGTCGAAAGAAGGTCGTTTTCGTCGTTCAGCACGCGGACCACCATAAATTTGTTACATATTGTATCGTTCTAATCTTACGACATCATTATCACGTGGATATTACGTCCCGCTGTGCCCAGTGTGTGACCTTTCAGTCCAAAGGCTCCGAACGGTCTCTCGGGCGTTCGTGTTGGTAGCGCGAGCACTTCTTCGCTTCACCATGTGGCTGTACTAGAGCCACTAAATGAGCTGCGCTTAGAGTATCGGCACTCCGTTCCCCGACATTGTTGTATGCGCCGCCATATTGGGGCTTGTGCAGAGCAGACGCAACTGCAGATCGTCATGATTCAAAAGTGCGACTTCCTCAGCATTCGATTCGGTGTTAGGAAGTTCATGTAATATTGCTTTTCTCTGTCGCGGACTGTTTAAACATTTGTGGGGGACGGAAAAGCGTTTCCTGTGATTTCAGATAAAGCTTCAGATTACTGGCAACCATGATTTTAAGCCACAATATGGCCAAGTGTCGTTACTCTAAAGCGTAGCTTATTTAGTGGCACTAGGCTGTACCACTGATCTCTATTGTAGTAGGCTGGATCGCGGACCGCGGCCTCGGCAGCTGGGGCCGAGTGTCGCCACCGGCGGCCATTGACACTATACTCCGTTTCACCTTATGTTGTACCGCAGCGAAGGCTAGAAGCGCGAGCTCATAGCGTTGGCAGCCGCTCTTAAGTCACGAGAGCTTGTGCCGCCGAGATGTGCCCCAGAGCAAGGAGCTCGCGCTTGTAGCCTTTCCTGCGGTACATCATAAGGTGAAACAGAGTATAGTGATGGACCGAATCTGCCGAACTTCAGATTCGGCAAAGTTCGGCAAATGCCGAACTTTTGAAGGAAAGTTCGGCAAAGATTCGGCAAAAATTCGGCACATGTCTGCGCACGCGCGAGAACGCGACGGAGCCATGGATTGCAAATGGACGCCGTGCAGTCGTGCGGTTACCATTGTTATGGTGTACCATCGTGCAGTGTAGTACAACCAGCGGTTACGGCGCGGTGTGGACTAGGCAACACGGTAACTGTGCGTTTGTGAGCGAGTGTGGTTCTCGTCAATATTTTCTGCCTCAAGAATAGAAGATCGACCAGTAATTTACGCAGTCCACTGCGCAAGTGACAAATGATGCGGTGCATTCTGAAACATTGAAACATTGACCGACAATTACTCTAAAGCACTCCTCGCAATTATAACAATTCTGTTTTCGGCTCAGGAGTAGTGTGTTCCAAAACAATATTGCTTTTTCAATTAGCGTTATTTCGCGATTTTCATGTATCTGCATAAAACTAAACACAGAACTATAATGCTCGGCGTTGTACATCCGACATTCCTAACTCTCCCTATCTTCCGAAGCGTTCGTGTGTGTCCTAACACCAGAAACTGGCATTTTAAAGGTTAAAAACGAGACGTTGCGAATATGGGACGCACACTTTCATGCAAAGCTGACGTCAAGAGACTCACATCGAAAAACATGCATATTTACAATCTTATTATTATCTCTGCTGGTGAAGGCTCAGCAACCGTTGCATTCGTTTTCGCGCACAAAACGGTGACTCCCAGAGAAAGCAAGAACGCAGCGTTATGGCCTTCATTTTAACAATGCACACCAAGGAGGTTAATGTTACACACACATGCAGACTTGCGCTGATGATGCCTCAAAACCGAAACTCTCGTAGCGTCTGCGCCACGCTCGCTTCTACCCAAACTCGTTGTCACGCCACTTCTGCAAGGAGTCACTAAAATTGCCAGTAAACACACAAAAACGACACCGATACAATTATCTTGTGGAATATCACCTTATTTAGTAATAACTATGTCAATATGCATTACATGTTGCATTTAAGTTAAGAAAAAAGAAACATAAAACCTTTTTTCGCCAGAAAAAACGAAATATCAACGTCAAGTCTGGTAACAATGTATTTTTGCCGAATCTTTGCCGAATCTTTAAAGAAGTTCGGCAAAAGTTCGGCTTTGCCGAATCCCAAGATTCGGCGCCGAACTTTCGATTCGGCAAAAGTTCGGCCCATCACTAATTGACACCAGCCAATGCATGGGACTCTATGGGAAGAACGAGAAAAAGTGCCGTTTTCCCCTGTTTCTAAGCTGTTGTCGGCACTGAAACTTTTTGGATGCTTTTCGATAAGCCCGTCAAATAGCTTGCATACAAACATTAAAACTAACGGCCCTCGCAGTTTTTATAAATAAATATTTTGTGGTCGAGAGTGACTCCGCTGTAGTGCAGCTCAATGAGGCGAGAGTTACTTAGAGTTACCGCGGAGTCGGTGGCGGTTTCGTTGAGTTGGGTTTAGCAGACGACAAGCTCGAAGGCTTTGATATGCAGAATTCGCTCACTCCTGGAAAGCCGCTGTCGAGATGGAACTTCTTTGTCATTCATCAACTTCTGGGCTTCCCTAAGGACGGTCTTATTGACGGCAAGTTCCCTTGTTTACTCCACTACGAGAGCAAGCTTGCCAGCTCAGCCGTAGGTGCTCCGGTACGTTTGATTTTTTTATTCGGCGGCCGGACGTTTGACAAATACCGATTCCATCTCCAAACACCCGACATAAGGATCGCAGCACACCATAAAATACTCGCCTCCGAGCACAGCGTACATGCTTCCATATTCTTACTTTTGTGCGTTTCTCCCATAGACTTGCGTGTATTGCCTGGTGTCAAGCGATGGCCGCCGGTGGCGACACCGACGGGCTCCCGATCCGCGATCCAGCCTACTAAAATAGAGATCAGTGGGCTATACCACTAGGGCAATACGATACATCTCCCCCCCCCCCCCCCTTTTCCCCCATTTTTTTTATAAAGTTATATTACATTGCAATCACGTTAGTTAAAAAAGAAAAAGAAAACACATTAAGGCACTTGATTAAAGTTAGTCATAGTGTAGTCGCGTAGGAGGCCTTGTTTGCCGCTGGGATCTTTGTGGAGAAGGGTGCGAATGCCTGCTTAAAGGCACTAAAGCATCCTGATGGCCTGGTGATGCCACCGACGGTAAGTCTATTTGAGTTTCCTCGTCCGAGATGTCATCTTGCGGTGTGTTCGGCCTGAAAGCTCGCTTGTCGGTAGTAGATGTTGCCTGTTCCTGGTGTGGGATGCAAACTCACGCCCACATTCGTGGACCAGAAAGCAAAGCGATTTTTCGACGGTAGAAACCTTCTTCTAGGCGGTGCGCAGGAATGACACGGTGGAAGCATAAAAATAATTACTGGAAACAATGTTTGTTTCTATGCTGCCTTCGAGAACCAAGCAGCGATAGCAGACGACAGAGTCGAAACGACCTCCTGAGCTTCTCGGCGTTGCTGCTGGGCGGCGTCGGTTTCGCTGGAGTCGCCAGTACACACTAAACGTCATTACACCCTTAAGGGTGTAATTGGCGTGTCCGATAACTAACACCATTATTTGTCTAGCAAAACGCCCGAAGAAAAGAGCGTTATTCTAGACATGTACAAGTTACTCAACAAATGTAGTTAAGTTAAGTTACTGAGTATTGATGCCAAAAGTAATTAGAGTAGAGTAGAAATTATGCATTTGTAATAGTAATTCAGTAAACCACTAACTACTGTAAAAAAGTAGTGAGTTACTTTTGAAGTTACTTTCGAAGTTACTTTTTTATATTTTTGTGATAGCAAAATGAACAGCTATTTTGATCTGTGGAAAACCCTGCAAGCCTAAAATAAATGCAGTCATTTCATGGCTTGCGTTTTCACCAAAATAGTTTATTCGCTTGCAGAAGCAATTGACTTTCAAAGTTTTTTATCGGAGAGTTTTCCCCTTTTCCTCCTAAAGACAACCGCAGCCAAGCTAAAAAGACGTTCCACGGACGCGCTGGATGAAACGGCAGCGTTGAAATTCAGAAACAGGCTGCGCAGGGTCGGGTAAGCGAGTGTCGGCATCTTCGGTGTCCATGACGAAACATGTGAGGTTTGCCCCGGCTAGAGGGTCTTTTTTAACAAACTCTCCTCCTTTTTCTTTTTTTCTTCGGCAAGTTGAGATTGTTATGACTGGCCGCTGAGCGAGTGCACCTGACCATGAAAGTTTCAAGTCTCGCGCCCCGGCAATGAGATTATCGATCCGGACGACTGCGCGTCTTGTTGCAGTGCTACGCTACTAAAAAAAAAAAAAAAAATAATTGTTTTGGTTTAACAGAATATGAAACGAAGTATATTTCGCCGCTGATGCCGGGTCCAAAAAAACTCATCTCCCAAGGGTGACTCGAAATCCTCGCCGGCGACAAC
The DNA here is from genome assembly GCA_013358835.2 of Ixodes persulcatus. NCBI lineage: Eukaryota > Metazoa > Arthropoda > Arachnida > Ixodida > Ixodidae > Ixodes > Ixodes persulcatus. The sequence goes on along the minus strand of JABSTQ010011064.1, from coordinate 81,340 downwards.
GGTATCCTGACGCGCCTCACACGCCTGACAAGTAATCGTTTTTAACAAGGAGGAGGTCTCCCTGACGTGGAAGGTCGGAAGGACGTGAAGGATTACGTGAACGAGAATGGTCGCTCGTACAGTTGCAGCTGGAAGTGGGAACATGCTCCCATGAACGGATTATCCGTGTCTGCGTTTGTGCGTGGGGGAGTCCGGCTTTGTAAAGGCGTATGCACTGACGACGAGGCGATCATGGGAACAGGCGTCCTGCTGCGAAGTCATGCCAGTGGCGCCTCCCGTGGAACTCCCAAACCGCTTGAGGCAGAACTCACTAAAGGCAGACAACATGAAAACAACAACCCTCGGAGTGTCCCCGTCTTTCACGGTTGCAGCTGGAGGCGCGGCGCCTGCGTGCATTTCCGGATTAGGTCAATACCCGACCAAGGCTTGTTAAGCATCTCTGCCTGCGTTCGTGCTCGCCGGTGTTATGTTTCGGCTGCTCGTCGCCACCTTGGCCCAAGGGCGCCTGTGAAGCAGTTTCTACGGCTGCCAAGTATAAGTGCATGGGAACGGAATGTGAGGGGGACCCTTGTTCGGGAATACCACTTCATTTGCCGGCGTCTTATTTATTTCTGCGCTCAAACTTTTGTGATGAGCAAAATTAGCACGATATTTTGAAAGTAGTGAGTAATTTGAGTAGAAGTTACCTGAAAAACATAGTTAAAGTAAACTACTAATTACCCAAATAACGTTGTAATTGACAGTTACCAAGTTACCCGGAAAAGTAGTTAAACTGCAGTAGTTTGAGTAGAGTAGTTGAACTACGTCCAAGTCTGCGTTATTCGTAACACCCCTAAAGGAAGGCATTATTGCGAAGACCCTTAAATTAAGGTGTGATTCAACAGTACACCTTTTTAGTAGGGTGTTATGATTGCAGTAAGCCCTCCAAGTTGAATGAACCGCCCACCTCCAGGAAGGGTAGTAAAAAAAGGCGCAATGACCAACACCCATAAAATAGGGTGCAATCCCCCAAAAGAGTGCACGAAAGAATGAGTCGCAAGATTCCTGGTTCACTTCTTATTTTTCGATCAAGGTTCTACCAAATACAAATTGTGTGTATGTTTATACAGCCGGAAGTAGTCTGCCTCAGTGGACGTCTCGTTTCTCAGCTGTAGATGAGCAATTTAGCCAGTGCGGTACAACCGCTAGCCTGGGGTCTTTAGCGTGCACCACGCAGTAGTGGTACACGATCGACCGCACGCCGGTACGATGCTCATCCAGATCGAAACGGACAGGGGTTGGGATTGAACCCAGGATCCCTGGGTTCTTCAGCGCGAGCTTTCGCTCCACCAGGTTCTACTAAATTCTCTATTGGGCAGGAGATCGAACTTTAGAGGGGCGCTTTATCGAGCTTGCTGTCCCCACAGCCCTGTGTTTAATAACACAGCATAACAAAGAAATTGAACCTCTGTCACGAAGTGGGGAGGAATAAAAGAATAATAATAATCCACTCCGAGGTTAACAAAAAAATTACTTTAAAAGAACAGAAGATTTAGGTTGGACCGGTGATAGGCGATAGGTCCAGGCTTGGTGTAGAGGCGACGACACGTAGAGTTATAAAACAAAAAAAAAAAACAAAAAATATTTCAAAACACGCGTCGTTCGGCCGGCATGGCCACGAAGGAGAGATAAAAAGAAATAACGAACACAGTAGTCTAGCAAAAATCTCGGGGCACCGGCACTAACATCCCGGTTAGCAATACCACACGTTTTCAAAGACAAAACTAAAGATAAGGAACTCGAAAGCGTTGAATACAGGAAAACAACATAAAAGTCTTGTCTGAGCGGAGTTCAAGTCCAGACGCTGCCGAAGGTCGACCTGGGTTCCCGGACGATGAAGATGAAGACTGTTCTGGCGATCGGAGAGATGATCCGCACGAAACACCACACCGCGCACAGACTCGCACCGGAGTGCCACAGGCAAAAACACGCACCGCAGTGCAAACACCCACGCGCCCGTAGGCTAAAACAACTCCCAGAGGCTAACTAAGGCCTCGGCCCAACGTTCCGAACTACGTAAAATCCCGACGTGGGAAAAGAAAACGATTACCAGCGGAGGCCCGGCCAGCTCCGGGGTCTCTAACTTCTACCCAAAACGTGGTATCCCTACCACGACCGCCCACGACCAACCCGATTCCCACCAAAACCCCCTCTATATATTCAAAACATGAGGAATTTGCGCACCATAAGTTGGCGAATCAGGTTGGAGCTTCTTAGAGCCAATCAGCGCTCTCAGTTTTGCCCAAGCAAAGAAAAACAACACAAGCAGATTTTCAGAGGCATCGACCTTGGAACGACCCTGAGAGTCCGAGTGGGGGCCACCGCTCGCCGAGGAGTGGGAAACAAAAGTTCAAGGTTCAACAACAACAACAACATTCTTTCGGTTCGCCTCGGCCATCCGCGGATGTCGGAGCCTTCCTGGGCTCCCCACGCTCCCCCCTTTCCCCGACAGTCATCCCTGACAATTCGGGAAAACAAGAATTGTTCCCAGAGCCCCCGACAAACGCGCTGGCCAAGCGACCTTGAGCGCCCGGTCAAACGGGCGACTCTCCTTCTCTCCTGCGGACTCCACAGATGTCCACCCCGAAAGGGAAGAAAGGCGCGCCCCAGAACACGGCGACCTTAGGACGTCGCCACACAGACGATAAACAGACCTATTGGCGGAAAATTAAAGAAAAATAAAATCGGAAAACTGGAATTTATGACAACCTCGCAGCACTTCCGTCTGACCAGTGCTTTGGTCGCACGAGGAGCGGCCTTTGAATAGTCATCTTCGATTTCTCTGACCAAAAACAAACAAGAAAATTCGGTTTGTTGTCCACACAGCTTGAGCGTACCGATACAAAAATGTCAGATACAGGCCGGAATGAAAAATGCCGGTTCCGCCTGGACCCAAAATTGGGGCACCAGTTTGTATCCAGCCTGGAACCGCGCAGTTCCAGACGGGATAGAAACTGGTGTCCCAATTTCAGACCCAGGTAGTGTGCCGTCGGAATTCCCGCTGCGCTCATCACTGGACTCTACAAAAGTATTTCGCGCAATGACCTTAGCTGTTACAAGCGAGATCGTCGCGATTTCAGACCGAGGCGGAAGAGCCTGGATCTGAAATTGCGACAATCTCTCGCTTGTAACGGCTAAGGGCATCGCGCGAAATACTTTTGTAGAGTCCGGTGATGAGCGCAGCGAGAATTCCGGAGGTGCACACGGTCGTCCAGGCGTCGTCACCAAACACGGTGCACAGAACACAAACACAGCATCCAGTGTTGAGCGCACCGGGAAGTTCCGGCGGGCAAGCGGTATCCGAGTTGTCCAAGTATTATCACCAAGCACACCAGCGCCAAGCGCATCCAGATGCCGAGCTAAAGTGGAATGGGTCCGCAGCTTCATACTATATGAAGATCCAAAGCCGAGGTCAGTGGGTATCCATCCAGGGCAACGATGGGCGCTTCAGTATCCGTGCGCCTGCAACGCGAACAAAGCCGCCGGGCGAGCGCCGGCCGACAGTCCGACGAGAGCGAAGAACCTAAACTCTCGGAGCGCTGCCGCCGACTGCAACAGACAAAGCGAGGAGCGCCGTTCACACTCTTGCGACCGACTAAGACCGAGAGAGACCAGACCAGTTTTTAAGCCTTTTGCAACTTCTTAGGACCGGATGCGTTGCAGCGGAGCTGGTCCTAAGAAGTCGCAAGAGGCTTAAAAACCGGTCTGGTCTCTCTCGGTCTTACTCGGTCGCAAGAGTGTGAACGGGCCTTTAGTGTCGACGGGGAATAGTCGAAAGGCCAGGGTATTTATTGCACACGCATACTGGATGTCAAGCTTGCAGGTTGAAGTAATTGTTTATTGATTCACACCCATTCTTAAAGGGATACTTCAACGAAATTTGAAATATATCCGTCGTGTTCAAAAATATGTTGAATATGATCCACAATATCCGTAAATGACAATCGCACATGTCTATTTCGAGCCTGGTGGCTGTATTTTTCATTATAAACGGCCCACTCTGGCAAGCGCTCGGAGAAGGCCCAGCTTAGAGCACGTGACATCCGACGCTATCGTGACGTAGGTCGTCTCGGGCAACGATTGGTCTCGGGACGAGCAAAGTTAGGGCAAGGCTGACGTCGAGAGGATGGCCTAGTCGTTCCAGCCACCGAAGCGGCTGCTTTTGTACGAATTTTGAGTGACGGGTTAATCTTCTATAATTTTGTAGGGGGACAATAGTGACTTCTGGGTCACACAAAAGAGATTCTCGTGAAGAGGAGAGTTCCTCCTTCCCCTCTTCTCTCGTCATGGCCGGAGGCGAGACAAGCTTCGTCACTAGCTGTCAAGGTTCCTAGACGGGCATTATAAACGAGGCGTTAGCGACATCCACCAGGTGCTCTTTGCTAATCGTTAAATTCGTTGTAAAATTCCTTTTCGTGTCTTTTTTAACAAGATATTGGTGTGTCCGATGTGATACTGCTCCTTTGAACACATATAGACCATGAAATAAGCGCCCGAATTTCGTTGTAGTATCCCTTTAAACCTGTTTGAGATTGTATTGGTTCATGTTCACAGTACATTTATTTTTTATTTCAGCAAGGAATAATTTAGAGACAGATGTTGGTGTCCAGGCATGATGCTTTTATTTTCGTAACATGCAAGAGTGCAATAAATTAGATTTGGCTTTGTAAACTGATTTTTTATGTACTCTTCCAAACAGCATAGCAAGTAATAATATAAAGGCTACAGCTGCGAGAGTGGCTACACCTGGCATCTCATTCGTTTTATAGCGTGTACAGGTGAGACACTATACTCCGTTTCATGGTAACTTGGCAAACTGTGAAGGCTGCGGCCCCCGCGACCCAATAAGAGCATCGGAGCCAGGTACGTGACAACACTGCATGGCCGAGTCCTCGTTATCGCCACAGCAACAGCGCCATCTGCGACAAAACATAGTTCTAGGCTTTTTTTTTTTCTTCTTTTAGTAGTGTTGCCGTCGGATTATTCTGACCGCAACTCTACATGACACGGAAAAAAGACGAAGACTTATGTTACTTATTAACGACACTTAATATGGATCAACACTTTTCTTAGAAAAACACGGCTTCTGACCGATGTTCGAACAATCGCAGCTGTGAATCGACCACTTCCGCTCAAAACATCGCCCTAGCATTAGCACCCGCCACACATTCATGGGCAAATTGAGCGTGTGGTTGTCTCATAAAAGTGTTGCTGTAGTGGACGTTCATCCGAAGTTGTTTGGTTTCTCAGCAGACGACAGCCGGTTTGGCGGGTGGTCCTTGCATTTGGCGCTGTGACACGAACACTCCTGTGACATGCTGCCATGTGCCTCGCTCTGACATTCTTACTGGGTCGCAGGAGCCGTCGCCTCCACAGTTCGCCAAGTTATTGTGAAACGGAGTGTAGACTAAGTTTTCTGCAAATGAAAGTAGCCTTGCCAGCATCATTTATTATGTATGAAACGGAGTATACTTCGAGAAAACAAATAAAGCCATCCAACCTTTCCACTGATTGTGTTTGTTCATTAGTAAAACTTGGTTCAGTGAACTGACTACATTTCAGCATTAGCATGGACATGACAGGTAAGGTCAATTACAAGTGCTTTAGAGCAGTCGAGTTTCCAAGTGGCTCATGCAAAGGAGGTGACATGGTACTACCCCGAGGAAAGAGACGAGACATCCTTGAAAATCTGATCAGCGCTTGCACTGTATGATCGCACATGCATGGCAGCTATGATCAAAGCTCGGAACTCGCCCATGTACATTTAACTTCGATCGCATTTAAAATGAAACGGAGCATGGTTCATACGGCCTCCGTGCAGTTTCGAGTCGAAATTATGAGTATATATTCCTAAATATCACCTGCGGAGATAGGCTTCGAAGGATCGCGAAAACACTACCTTCTCAGCTGTTTTTCAAGCAATAGCCTATCGACTCCGCCACACAAGATTTATAAAGACCTCCTAGAAGGCAAAGTCCGTTGTGTTCGTAAAGGAAGAACAAGATAAAAGGCAACTTACCGGCACAATCGGACGGCGGCCTCGTAGTGACTAAAGTCACTGGATCCTGGGAAAGTAACGCCAAGCTCCCCGTGTTGTCGCCATCTTGGTCCGTGAAATGAGCAATTTCTCCTTGACCCCTCCATTCTTGGTGAGCCAATCTAGATTCGCTGGTGACGGGTAGCTTTATGGAGTCGTTTTTTGTGTACTGAGATTTTGCTAACCACAAACCGGCGAAACAAGCGTACACCTTCGTACCACCCCCAGGTGCTGTGTCGGTGCTTGGAGGCACTGAAAAATAAGTTTACTGTCTTGAAATACGCAAGGAGAACGATATAATTGTAAGAGATCCATGGAGATGGGCATGATTAATAAGTTGATCGCATACAAAGTGCCAAGGACTCTTATATTGGCGAGGAACGCTTCCAGTACGATGATGCACCATGGTGATCTTGGCGCGACTGGTTTAGAACGACCCCCTGGAAGCTTCAAATATTTAAATGGACCAAGATGGCGATTTCCATGGCAACGAGGACCGATTTGCCAATCGCCTTGCGAGGTTTGGGTGGTCTGTATGTTAGTATCTGTTTGTGTCCGGCTAGCAGGTAGGGAAGGCAATGGCGCTACTTTCCCAGGATCCAGTGACTTTAGTAGTGACCGGCGCAACCGCCGTTTCAATCGCGAGGTTAGGCAAGCACCTTCTTTTTGATGCTCTTCGTCGTCTTCATCTTGGAATCGTCGAAATTCCTCGAGCAGACGACGGAGGAATCGTAAGGGGCACAAAGCTGCTCGATCTTGTGAACTCGGCAAATTTTAACATGGGCTACAATAAACAAAAGACTCGGGGTCGCGGCTATACAGCACGGCCGCCATTACCGACGCCGATGTTTGTTTACCCCCAGCCTCCCGCGACATGTGCGAGGGCGCAGCTTAGTCGGAATCGTCATCAACCTCCTCTCCCGCCTTCGCGCCTCCTTTCTCATGCGCAGAAGACCAGATCGGATTCGCGCGGATCTGAGCTGTCCACAAGTTTAGAACCGCGCGGATCCGAAGTGGAACCGCTCCGATCTGACATTTTCGTATACGGGTACCGCTAGATGCGTGACTGTTTGATCTCCCCCCCCCCCCCCCCCCCCATTTGACGATTGCAAGCTGGTCAACTGGCCGCCGCCATGTCTCTGCTCGTGCGGGAAAGTGCGTGCAATTACAAGCTTGCCAAAGGGCAAAGCTACATTCACGCGCAATTTCACCACGACCAAGACGCTTCTGAATCAATGGCGGTCCGTGCGAGTACACTTGGGCCAGACTAGGACCAGTACGCCTCTGTAAGGTCAACATTCCAACCGAATATTGTTTTATGGCCCCTTTAAATTGTACAATCGAAGGCCCTAGTTAAATCTCCAGCTTTGTTTCCGTGTAACATTTATGCTTTCTAGCACTGAAGACGTAAGCAAACTCGACAGGCTTGCAAAGACGGAACGAACTGGAGTCGTTGGGATGCAAGCGGCAGTTCATGTTTGTAAAAAGTAAAATGGTCTATTGAGACGGAAGCAGGACTACTATTAGTAGCATGCTTGCAGAATACTTACAAATAAAACAGCGACACCATGTAATCTATGATAGATACATAATCCGATTCGGGCAGCACAGAACTACGCAAACACAATGGCGACAATGAAGGCGGTCGCTCACATTCAACGGAAGTCTCGTGGTCGCTGATGAGCATGTTCTTTGTCGAAACGCGTTCAACAAACACAGCACAATAATTCCATGGACTCTGATGAAGAAAACGGTCATTACCGACGAGTTGGCATGGATGTATTCCGGCCGTTCACGACTATGACACCAGTGAGCCCATCAACACGTCAGAGCGAGTCACGTGACAAATTTTCGTCCCTTCGCACTCGTTTACAGACACGCGAAGACACAAAAGCAGATGGGTGTACGCTTATCAGAAGACGTGGTCAAAGGGCGATGGACAATGCAGCCGCCGCGAAAAGGGAATCGTCAGGATTTGCTTTAGGGAGTACCATATATAGCCTCATGTTTGGATGGATGGATGGATGGATGGATGAATCCGGCTGAGCCCCTAGCGGACGCCACCGGCGTCGCGCATGCGCGATGGAGTGTGGGCAAGAAGCTCGCCTTCGCCCATAAACAAACCATGCGATGTTGTCGACGTCGGTGTGAGTCCCCCTGCCCCTTTTCGCGTTCGAATTGTCATTTCTACGCCGTCCTCGCGATGTCTGACTACTTAAGGGGCCTCAGCAAAATTATCGAGGCTCGTTACACCGCGAAACTTCGAGTGAATAATGTGACATGCGGCGATTCATTCCGCGTGGACGCCGCAGAATGTACGCTAAGACCCGATTCGCATGATGAGATTTCGCTCGCAATTTTCAGTCGCGACGTCGCACGGGCTGCAAAAGCGTGAACCGTAGCTTAGATGGTCGACGTCGATACTGAAAATCGCAAGAAGAATCGGACCAAGTGAATCAGGCATAACAAGTCTGTGATGGCCACTGGTAACAATGACCAACATCTCTTTCTATATCTACTGTTTACATCGAGCCTGCTTACCAACCTTCAAACTTAAGTCTTTTGAGGCCTGCGCTTACTTCTTATCGCAAGTAGCGGGCCCACATTTGGTCTACGGGCCGGTGTCGTCTAAAAGAGCAGACGACAGTTAGAACAATCAGGCGGCCGTTTGAACTTGAAAACGCACTGAACATAGTCCGCAGGTGATCCGTACATCTTGACGGTTTTCCGGCGTTCATGTGGGAACAAAACAAATAAATCTGATTATTACAAGTATCCGTGAATCAACCCAAAGTGCTTCCCGCCCAAGCAATTGTGGTCCGACGGCGTCTGGTTTTCCCATCCGACGGCGTCTGGTTTTCCACGTTCTCGGATGAACCGAGCACATGAAAACTTACCTAACTTTTCTCGACTCTTTTGGTACAGCCCCAGTCGCAACGTTTTGACGAGAAGGTAGGTTTTTGTCTGGTTCCTTTCAAAACAACGCAGGAATACACGTCTCACATGGAAACTTCCGCCCACAGCCCCAGACCGGAAGTGCGCCGACGCGCCACCACCGCGGCCGTGACGTAACAAAGATGAGTTCGTGTATATACTGACAAAGCCTTTTTGGTGTCAGACTGGTGGCAGCTGATAAAACCTGTTTGCTCTACTGACGTCTAACCCTGGTTAGCTCAGTTGGTAGAGCGCTTCACTGGAAATGGACCAGGCGGACTTTTTCGGTCGCGCACCAGTCACCTAGCTGTGTTTGGAGATTTGTGTTTGTCCTTTGTCCCTCTTTTTCCCCTTCTCCAAGGATGATTTTCGTCATTCTTGTCCAGCTCGCTTGCACCTTTGCATTTAATTGCATTATAATTATACTCGACGTTTGGACCGCCTTATATCAGCAACACTTTCACAAAAGCAATAAACATGAACGGCTATGAAATCATGGGTGTATATTCGACTGCATCACCATTACGCCTTTTTGACACCGCGTGAATGAAGGGCGTATAAGGTTGGCCCATACACCCTTTTTCCCCGATTTCAGACAGTCTCTAGAAGTGGGGCGTAAAAAGGGTGTGTAAGGGGTGTAAATCATCAGCACACCCTTCTTACACCCACCGATATTCAGAAATCGTGTAGAAAGGGTGTAAGAAGGGTGTTTTTCCTAACTTACACCCTTTTTACACGATTATGGGTGCTACAATGTTTAGTGTGTAGGTGTGTTTAGCGAAGGACGCCTGAACGATAGTTGCCAGGTGCAAGAATGTGCGGTGGGATTGGATTTATTTTACGCTTCAACCAAACGCACAACTGCCGCGCAACGGTGACATGCTAACCCGAACACCTTTCTCGGGTATTTGTTTGCGGCGTTCGGGATTCAAGTACTGTGTTAAAGTAATCGCTCACACGGTTTGTCTCGTTCACCCCATCGTCTCCTGTAAAATGATCTAGCAATTGGATTAGGCAGTAGTAAAAGACGACCCTGCCCGCAAGCTGCCGATCCCCGGACTGTAGGGCGGCAGCGCCTTCAGCAACAAAGAAAGCCAATTGGAGAGCACGTGGATTTTTAATAACAACGCAGGCGGCCTCCCCGCTTACGCTTGTGTGGGGATCGTGTCCGTGCAGTGAAATGTCGACGCTACCATGATCGGGCCCCAATGCCGAGGCCGGGAAACTGTCTTCGTTGATTGATATGTGAACTCGATCGCTACGAAGTCAACATCATCGTTGCTAAAAGGAAACGGCCCGTTCCGCTCGTTTGCAAAGCGGCACACCTGGAAACAAACCGCCGCGGCGTTTTTTGCGCCCTCGGAGATGGGACTATATCACATGAGCGAATGACGTTTTAGCGAACAGGGGTCATTTGAGCAAATCCAATTTTTGGCAAATTATAAAAGCGCGTGAAGTCCACCCCCCCCTTCCCCCCCCCTCCCCCCTATAGAAATACGTGTATCCGCCCCTGGTTGTACCTTAGGTGTACCTTGCTTAGTTTGGTGGTCACTGAAATCTCCTTCGTGCGTTCCTCGTGTCACATAATCGTTTAAAGCCGTGGTCATACTGTTCATACGTCATACAAAAGACAGTCTCGCGGGCGCCGTCTGATGCGTGTTGTTCTTCCTCGTACCCTGATCAAAGGAGAGCAGTTCTTGAAAGATGATGCGTGGGATATAAGCGACATTGTGATCGATAAAGGCTGTAAAACCGGGTTGCCCTGTCATTCATCGTAGTCTTTTTGCTTTTGTTGCAGCGCATGCAGCAGGATATCCATTTTCATGTTTGTGGTAATGTGCGGAGGACATAAGGAGAAAGAGCGTAAACATTTCGGGCATATAAGGAATCACCTCAACCAACATGTTAATATTTGTGGATATTCTTCAGATAGGAAGCGCATCGTCTTAGGTGTTCCGCAGAGAAGTATTCTAGGTGCCTGTTCTCTTTAACCTCTACATGATCGAATGTTGTTGTGAATATAGACCCCAATGCTAAATTTGTTACCTACGCAGACGACACCAGCAGGGCGTTTTCAGATAAGATGGAACAACCGTGTCCGGTTACCATTTTTAATTTTGATGAAAAAATATTTTGCTGGCTTCATGCGCAAGAAAATAAAACCAATCCTTGTTTAAAAAAAAAAGTGTCTTGCGAAAAAACAAAACAAAAAGTAAGCACCCTCTTGGTCACGTGCGCATTTTGCGTATCGCGCGGTGTTGGCATTTCGGGCGTCTTCCCCAAGAAACCTGATCTGGCTACGGGTCTAGAAATATTTACTGACAAATTAGGCATAGCAAGAATTGACAAAAAGTATTAATCACCGACCATTAGGGTCGTTATTTTGAGGAAAAAAATCGCAACTACGACACATTGCGCAATAACCCTCTGGATTAAAGTTTTTTTTTCTCCGTCTCTATAAAAGCTTAGGTCTTTAAACTTCGCTAGTGTGTTACGCAGTATATAGTTCATCGTTGCGTGAAATATTGTTGTACTGGGCGGGAGAAATTTACAAGAATTGCTCATACAGGGGCATTTGACTAAATGTGCATTTTAAAAATCATTTAAAAAAGAGCCATCTTTAATATTTTATAAACTCTCCGAAATTAACGTTTATAATATGTACTAACAAAATCTGCAAAAAACTTAATGCAATATTTGTGTGGCTTTTAAGTTATAAAGCGAGAAAGATGGCCAAATCGACATTAACCCGGTTGCCATAAATGGGGCGTGCACATACCCATTGTTCACAATTTCATTATTGTTAAAAAGCTTCAAAATGCTACGGGGTGGTCAAGAAAAGACAAACGGACAGCACAGAGGTGGACGGTAATTTTGAAGGGGAGATTCCTAATACCTTTTGTACAAGTGGCCCAAAAATTCCCATGGGCCGGAGCGATCGAGAGGTGCCACCCAGTAACATGCTTCGCGGTGCCTAGCTGTTTCAACAGCCGGCGTGTAGCGTCTCCGTCCACGCGACGTAAAGAAAGCAACCGGAGCGACTTTGCAAACAGATCAGCCTACAACCTTGGCAATAACATGATATAGGAGGTAGGGCACGGCAGAACCTGAACCTGCGCCGCCTGTAAGCGCCAATAGATCCGCCGCCGTAAAAAAAAAAGAAAAAAGAATTGCGACTGAATGATATTGTCTGTAACTTAATTTATATGACAACGGTTTGGAGAATCGTGAAATCCAATTTGAGTATGCTTATGTGACCTACGTCAGTGATGGAGCAGCATGCCACTTTAAGAAAAAATACCAACTATTTACGCGAGCTGCGTAGCAACAAGTACACGTCAACGAAGTCAATTTTTTCCGCAACTGGACATAGCAAGAGCGCCTGCGATGGAATCGGAGGTCGTGTCAAGCACCAGGCAACGTTGTACAACCTCCGACGGCCCACCACGTCCGTGATCAAGTCGGCGTCGAGGATGGTTGCCCCACTGAACACTAAACTGCCGAACGTGAAACTAATCCACCTCCCGAAAGCTGACGTCAAAGCGTTCAGGATCATGAAAGCAACGAAGTGGGACTCTGTTCCTGTTGTGCGTGGAATTCAGTCCTATCACTTGTGGCAGTGTACGTGGTCCAACACTTCGCAAACACAGCTGTTTTAGCAAGAACAGTAGACACAGAAAATATATATCTTTGAAAGGAAAGTCTCGTATGGCTGCGAAATGCACATCGAAGTCGCGAGCCAGCTATGCACTGAAAAGAAATGAGCAGTGATCGCTACAGGCAAAACGGGAAAAACAAAATTGACCGCATCTCCACGTGGTGAATGATGTTGCTTGGGGCGAAGCTTTGGTGGTGCTTGTCTGCGTAGACGCCGAGCCGCAGCATGCCGAGCCTTTTCATTCATGTCAGTAGGAGAATGTGTGGTTTTCTTCTTTTTCTTTTTTTAAGCAGACAGATGGGATGGCATCTCAGAACCCCCTACCCTTTTTTTCTTCTTTTTCTTTGAGCCTTTTCATTCATGTCAGTAGGAGAATGTGTGGTTTTCTTCTTTTTCTTCTTTTAAGCAGACAGATGGGATGGCATCTCAGAACCCCCTACCCTTTTTTTTTCTTCTTTTTCTTTTTCATAATTTTTTTCATCTTTTTTTTCCAATTTTTTTTGCCCTACACGAGCACGTGAGCATGTGCTCACGTGCTCGTGAGCACGTGATCTCACGAGCAGAAGCACGAGCACCCGACGTCGGGCCTACGTCGGACGGACATACGGACATGGCTAGCCCCTAAGGAGCTTCGCCCCTAAAAATATTCCCCCTCGGAGTTCCAGGAGAGCGCCGTGTCCGACTCAGGTCAACGTCCGACAGAAGGAATGCACGCGACAAGCGCTGAATGTGCGCACAGGATATTGATTCATTAAAGGGATGCTGAACCGAAAAACAAAATCTAAATTCTTTGTCGTTTTGATATTTACAGCACACGAATGGCTCCTTAATGACGGTACTTGAAACAATTCGCAGCTTTCACGGCCTATAGGGGGCGCGCTGGCGCCTACCAAAATGGCTGTCATCTGGATGATCGTCGTAGAACGGCGCTGCGAGGCGGGGTCTTCGACGCGTAAGTAATTCTAGTTTTGCTTTCTGCGAGCAGTGTTGGAGCCTTACTTTATTTTTTCCCGCCAGGAAGGAGTAGGGAAGCACCTTTATTGTGAAGCAGATCATCCAGGAGCTGGGGAGCGCGATTCTCACACCGCGGTACCACCATCGGTGAAAGTTGCGAATAAAGTAGTCTAAATTATATGATTTATGTAAATAAATATTCTAAGGTGCACCTGGTGAGTTTTTTGAAAGCTCGTTTCGTGACGACAACAAACTTGTAGTACGCAGAACGCGGCTATGGTGAGCCACCAAAGTTGGCTCGGTTGGCTCCGACCTACCTCGTTGGCTCCGGCGTGCGCTCACGCCGCGTGGTGGCGCGACGAAACGGAAATGCGACGTGCGAACCCCGTCCCGAAACGATGAGATATATTTTTAAAAGAAATGCAATTTTATCTGATAAATTTGTCGAACAGTGTTCATCATGTCGTTTTTGACACGACACCTATGCGGCGCCGAACGGCCACTTTCGGCCTCTTCCTTGGCGGTTCTTCGTTCTCCTCGTCCGACGGCACGCCGCTGCCGCTGCTGTCAGACGTCGTCATGGCCAAATTATCAGGACGGGAAAGAAATCGCCGAACTCCGAAAAACCCACAGACCAAAGTCGCCTTCGTCGCTACGACGCAGGTGCAGAAGTGGACTGGGGGTGGCAGGGTGCAGGGTGGCTGGCAGGTAGTGCGCAGCTAACTTGGCTGGATTAGTTGGCAAACTTCCAACGCGACGGGCATCCGTCTACTATTATTCAAAGCGCAACTTTCTTCCACGCTGTGGCGCGTCGGCAGCTCGACTTGTTCACGTCAGTTCCGTTGCAGTTTGTTGACGTCAGTTCCGTTGCGAGTAATCCCAGAGGGCCTCGCGCGCATCGGAGGCTTCTGGCGCTTCTGGCTCAATCAGCGGTCGTCATTCCAAGAAATATAATAATCCGATCTCCATCCCTTTACATGAATAGCATTTTTAGGTATAGTGCGGTCAAGGGAAGCTTGTCCGGGGCTTATTTCGGCAACTTCAGATATCGGTTCAGCATCCCTTTAAAGGGGTACGGAAGCAAAAATTGAAATATTCAAATTTCATTCGGAAATGGGTCAAGCATGACGGATAATAACCGTAATTCACAATCGCACGTTTGTATTTTGAACGATTGGCTATATTTTTCGTTCCAAACGGTGCACTCGAGTGAGCGCTCGAAGAGAAGCGAGCGGAGGGCGCGATGCGTCATGGGATATCCGGCGCAAACAAAAACAACAAAAAAGACTCCCCGCATCCGTGACGTGGCAAGACAGGCTTGGTTATGAGCTTTGCCGCTGGTGGCGTTGTCAGCGTTGTAGTGGTGTCAATACCGTCAGCGCGTTACAACCGAGCCGTTGGAAGTGCCCGCGGGGTGACGGGCGTTTCACCTGGCGTGTGAGCGGCTTTGAAGTGTACAGCAAAGTCACACGAGCAACCCCGCGACGTGCCTCAACGAGTCCATCATGGCGTCTGGTTGACTTTCGCGCTTTCGCATTTTTGGATGGAACAGCCCGGATGAACAGTCACACTCACATGCGCACAAGAAGCAAACAGACTCGCAGCGCTGACTTTCAACTCAGTTCTATATTTCTTCTTCCTCAAATCTTCAACTTCTTCACCTTTGCCGTTAAAGGGGTACGGAAACGAAATGACGTGAGCGCGAGCTCTCTTCCTTTCGCTTGAAAGTCGGCCAGCGAGAAGCGCAATGCGTATCGCGCCGGTGACGTCAATAGTTCCTGCACTGCCAAGGGTACCGTAGTTGCGAGCGTTGCCGCTTGATGGCGTCAACGGTGACGATCTCGCCTAGTAGTAATATCCGAGGACTGTACGTTCTAGCTTGCCCATAACGTCGTTCGCGACCATACCAGTATTTTATGTGCCACGAGCGTTCGGTTCACCGTGTTAGTTTCACGCCGCAAAAGTAGTAGCTCGAGGGAAACGGTAAGTAAAATAACCGTTAGTACCCCAGCAATGGCGAGGGGAGAGTGATCTACCCTCATGAATTATACTCTTTACTGGAATTCTTCTTTTTCATCTACCCTCATGAATTATACTATTGAGTTCCCAGGGGTAACTTCTTCTTCTTCGGTATGATATTTGGTGGCTAGCGTTCACATGTTTCTGACTAGGTTTCTCACTTGGGGCGCTCCCAGAAGAAGGTGGTGCCTGTCCCTAGCCCATATTTATGCAAAAATATCGGCGCTAAAATTCGTTCCGTACCCCTTTAAACGCGATTCGGCTTGGAGCCGTATTTGTATGATCCTTCCGCATCGTCAAACTTCTTCAGGACAGACACGCGCACCAAGCCTGGGAACAACCGAAGCGTCAACGAGCCATGCGCACGCGTTTGCGCGTCGCACGAGAGCTGAAACCACGGTGGCTCACTTCGTTTTGGCTCTTTCCACCAAGACGCCTCGGTATTGCGTTCAGGCCTAGGCAATCTATACCAGTGAGTGGGACATACCGCTGTGGCGCTGCTTGCAGAGGCATGTTGTCGTCACGACATTCCATTGAAGCTTTCATAACCAACTACCAGGTGGTTTTGATTATCGTTTAATTCACTTTAAAATATGTTATCTTGCGTTTTCTAGCGCACTATTTATGTTTCTGTGGTTCTACTGCTACCTGCGTCCTTGGTTCAGTATCCCTTTGAACGTGCGCCACTTATTATGGACGCTAAATTCTTTGGTTCAGTATCCCTTTAATGAGAACAATTTAAATTTTACACACCAGAGACCAAATAGTCAATACACATTAAAAATAACTAATAATTAAATAAATCATGCAAAGACAACTAAAGAAAATAATACAAAAAAATTAAAAATTAAAAATTAAATTAAAAAAAAATAATAAAGCGAAAAATTTCTCATCACTATTGGTGCTTTGATGATATCTCTAGATAAACCAATTCCTTCTTTGACAAAGCTTCTTCGACAAAGCCAGGTTGGACAAACAATGTGTTAGTGTATCATCCGTAGCTTTGTCAAAGAAGGAATAGACCCTTCCCGAAAGTCAGTCTACCCACCCTGTGCAGAGCCAAACCCGACGCTTTAAGCGCGAGACACATGCGCGTCAGTATCGTCCGATCCGACGTCCGATCCGACAGTCCGAACGCCGCTCCGGATTGCCGCACGCGACAGTTTGGGACACACGCTTCCGACCTTGCATGCGACACGACGATCCGTTCGGCTCCGCCCAGTTCCGGCATCACCATAATCACTGTGCGCTAACTTCGCCACCATGCATGAGCGCTTCAGTGCGTCATCATGACGTTCGCGCTAGCTGTGCTGTGATTGGCTAGACACATCCGACAATCCGTCCGCCGTCCGAAAATATCTGGCGCGTTGGACGCACGTCGGATCGCCGATCCGACGTCGGATCCGACCAATTTTTCGGATCAGGCAGTCGTACTGCCGGATCGGACGTCGGATCGGATGGATTTTTCGCGCATGTGTCTCGCGCTTTAATGGCGGCACTACACAGCTTCTCCGCACCAGAAAATGCGAACGTCTTTGAAAGCATAGAGCAGAAAGGGGAAAAGGTGTTGGTCCCCTTACGTCACCTTCGACTCACGAAATGGAGGGTGCTTGATTTAGCCGAGCATGATCTTCTATCCCCGCCATTAGAGCGGTAATATTAGAGCTCATGGGACTGCCACAAGGTGACTCTGACTTTTGAAAGGGTTCTATTGGTTTATCTAGAGATATCATCAAAGCACCAAGAGTGATGAGAAATTTTTCGCTTTATTATTTTTTACATTTAATTTTTAATTTTTAATTTTTTTGTATTATTTTCTTTAGTTGTCTTTGCATGATTTATTTAATTATTAGTTATTTTTAATGTGTATTGGCTATTTGGTCTCTGGTGTGTAACAATTTAAATTGTGCTCATTAACGGCAAAGGTGAAGAAGAAGATTTGAGGAAGAAGAAATATAGAACTGAGTTGAAAGTCAGCGCTGCGAGTCTGTTTGCTTCTTGTGTGCATCTGCGTGTGACTGTTCATCCGCGCTGTTCCATCCAAGCATGAATTACCAACTTGCCCAAGCATCCACATTATCAAGCTTTCGCATTCATTCGAAAAGGGGCAAACACGTTCAGGCCGAGGTGACTTTAAACAGTTGAGCGTACTTCCAAAGAGCGGCGCTGCTCCAGAGGAATCTGCTACGTCACGACTACGTAGCAGATTCCACAACGTTGCTAGACTACCTCCCAAATAGGCTCCGCATGCATCCACCAGGTGCACATTGGAAGATCGTTTATTTAGCTTTAAAATTAGTTTTCTTGTGCCTTTCAACGGAAGACTGGTGTTTTTGAGATTAGGGTGCAACATGCAACACATTAAAGCAAGAAAATGAGCGCTGAAATTTGGCCTAAGTCCCGTAGAGGCTGGTTATAATATTAAAATACTCGGAGTTGTATTTTCTGAAAGTATGTTACGGAGTATAGTCACGCAAATGATCTCGTCTCAGGAGAGTCACGTGCAGTGTGTTGGCATCCCGCCAAAGTTCCTGCCTTCAAGTGGCGTGGAAATATTAATTTACAATGCTTCATTTTATTATCGCTTAATTTACTTCAACCTCGCCTGGGGTACAAGCACGGTATAATTTTTAATAAAATTTACCTGCGTCAGAAAAAAAAAAAAGTGATCTGTGATGCTCATTATGATTCACATATCGAGACCATGCTAAATAATCTAAACATTTTAACTATGAATACCCTGTATAATTACAACATAAACAGAAATATCGAAAGAAAAAAACCCTGTAATTTTAACGAAATTAGAAGCTTTGGGACAAAATAATCTCTTTCACCTTACCCGCCACAATGCATATGGGAAGATGAGTCGCATGTAAATCTAACCGTAAATTCTTCGACACTTAGTTCTACAAAGGATTTCCGTTGAATGTTTTTAGAGAATTGAGCATACTTTGAACATTTGTAACGTACATATATTTGAGCATTTTGTTGTTGTTTTGGTTCGAGTATTGCTTTTTTACTGTTACTCTAATTACTGTATAATTAAGATTTTTGCGTGCTCTTTTTTGTGTTTATCCAGTGTACAAACTGTTGGCTCACCAATTGCCTATCGGTCGGAGGACTCGTCAAGCTGCATTTTGAAGCTTTTTTCCTATCTCCCCACCATTTATACCATTGACTCAAACCGTAACCCTAACCGAAACCGAAAACCGTTTAGGAACGAAATTGTTTCAGTAACAGTAACCGAAACGAAACCGTTATTTAAAATTGATGAAAACCGTAACTGTAACAATAACCGTAAAGTATTTACCGGTAACCGATATTAACCGAAAACAAAAATATTAGTTTTTCTCAAGAATGATCTCGAGGAAGGATCTTGAAATTAAACTTAAAGGAGGTGTGCAACAGTTTCCGTGCTTTACTTAAATAATTTGGTAGTCGGTGTCTCGACCTTTCTGAAGTAAACAACAACAAAAAATACTTTTGTCTGCATGTC
Source organism: Ixodes persulcatus (assembly GCA_013358835.2). Lineage (NCBI taxonomy): Eukaryota > Metazoa > Arthropoda > Arachnida > Ixodida > Ixodidae > Ixodes > Ixodes persulcatus. The sequence continues at coordinate 62,203 of JABSTQ010011064.1, read as the reverse complement.
CTTGTTTTTTTTTTTTAAATGAACAAAGATTGAGGTTTTTGGCACCTTTCAACTCCTTCACCATCTTCCGAGTCACGTGCGCTGTGACGTCAATGGGGGTCGCGCGGGGTTCCGGTGAAGCTCTACAGCCATCAGTGAGCAGCGAGAACCCACCCGCTCACGACCGCGTGACCACGTGCTGGCGGGGCAGCGCGAACCAGACTTGTCACACGTTACTGAAAAATAGTAAGGAATTACATTTACAAGTACTGAAGGCTAAATTGTAATTTATTACAATTACAATTACCCTCCCATAAAAGTAACTGACCGTTACCCCAAAAAGTAATCCGTTACTTTCGTGGCGTTACTTTCAACAATATTGTCCTCAAGTAAGAAACAAAGGGAAGAAGGTTATTCAAGTTCTTATTGTTGCAACATGTTCATTTAATGACCTTGAGTACTTTGAGCAACAGCTGGCTCTCGAAAGTCTCGTCAGACATTTTGCGTTATTCTTACTCAATATGTCGACTGCTACGCTGAACACCCTCTGAACTGAGGCACTGGATGGGAGGTGCCATATTGTTCCTCACTGAATGCTTCATGCTGTGCATTGAGCTCCTTCAGCGAAGCAATGTAAGTACTATTTACCTCAAAGATAGAGCAAAGCTTCGTCGTTGCAGCCGTTACCTGATATTCGAGAGTTTTAGTAGATCGTTCCGATACCTTCTGATGCCCCGATAACGATACGATGAATGCGCAAATGCGGCGGCGGAGTATGGGGTATCGTTATCGGAGTCATCAGACCGATCTACTAAAATTATTCATTGTCGAAATCGCGAAGCTGTGGAAGTCATCATAATCTAGCCAAGTTACAATAAGACTTGATTTATGTCCATCTTACTATACCGACATATATTGCCAGACAATAGCAAAACATAGTTGCAACATTTAGGTGATAAATAATAAATAAGGTTTGGCTCGATATTCGTCTTCCTTTGGTTCTGAACAGGTGGAGCCTCGGTTGAGACGTTGGTGAATAAAAAAAAGTCTCCAGTATATAAATATAAGTAATAAAAAAAAGGACACTCATAACAACAATAATTGGAAAATCGGCTAAAACAAGGAATTGTAAACGCACGTGTGCCGTGTGTGCCTTTCTTGGTGCCGTTCAAAACGCAAGGAGCACGAACGACTGCAGTTTACTTCGGTGTTTTCCAGAAAGACGTCCGCTGATGCCACGGGCAGCGAATGGCAGAGTACTAAGTAAGCCGCGCTATGGCCCCACTCACGAGTTTCACTCTCTCCTCAAGCCCAGATATCAAGTCTATGTCAGCCACCATTATGGTTTATTTGTAAAAATATCTGCTTGAGATAGGATGCGTCCTGCTGGGGCAAAACAGGAAGAAGAAGAAAGGAAGACTATTACCATTTTCCAAGTGCTCGCAAAAGCTGGCTCACAAAAAGGGTGACTGAGATGGAGATAACCTGACTGGAATTCACAAATAAAGTGGGCCAACCCTAGAAGTTAGACTACAAAAAGGAAGTAGCTTTTAAAACAGGGTCAAATAATGTGAACGATGCAGAAAAAATACATCCTGTTTTCTAAGAGAAGATGGGAAGTGTGCATCAACAACAAACGAGGATGCTTGTGGCAATAACACCTTCACATACTATCACATCGCTTTTAGTGGCATTCTAAGGTAGACGGAGCGTTGTCTCGTGTTGTGACATTATGAAAATGGTCGTAGTCACTATAACCGAGAAGGACATTGCTAATTCTTTCTGTGCATTTACAGCCTCGAGCTTCTCGAAGAAGCACACAATCACTTGGTGTCCTCCTATCCCCGTCTTCTATAGCATAGAAAAAACAAAGGGACTAAAAAAGCGGATAGAACTTTCCCCCTTTTTTTTGTTTTTGTAGAAATGTTTATTTGGATTTTTTGACATTACTGTTAGGGTCTAAAAAAAAAAAATAGATTCAGGGGCTTGGTGTTGCAAAAAAAAGGCTTTGCAGAACTGAAGAGTGCGCTGGACTTTACCAAAATAAAAAGAACCCTTTCTTTTTAAAAAAGGGGGGGGGGGGGAGGTTGGTCCTGAAAAAAAATGTAACGGATTGCAAGGAATCCGTTACGTAAAAAATGTAAGGGAATTACTTTAAAATTACTCTAGAAAATATGTAATTATTCCGTTACTAAATTACTCGATAAATGTAAGGGATTACAAGTAATTTCGTTACTTGTAACGGATTACGTACAAGTCTGGCGCGAACAATATGGTGAAAGGAGGGAAGTCTCATCCGTGTCCGGCCATACCCGTCCGGCCCTGTCCCCCTCCCCCTCCGGCTTCTGGCGCCTGTTCGCGGTAGCAGATACAGCTGACGGTTTTGTGGACCTAGGATAGATGGTGCCACTAAAACTCCGTATAATAAAGTTGGTCGATGATACCTGGTTTTTGACGTATTTATATTTTTGTTGGAACGTCAAGATATATAGAAAAGTTACATTTTATCGAGCAGGTATTAGCACAACTTGCTATTTTTCTACAAGACCCCCATTGACGTCATGCCGCGTGTTTCTGATGGCCGCCGCTCGCGGCTGCAGGTCGGGAAATATTCTAATTTTTGCCTCGCAATTACGCGGCGGACTCGCAACATTTCGAAGGAAGGAGGTGTGTTTTCTGTCCTTTGTGACAAGATGAGCAATGTCAAAAGCAGAAGATGCCAATTCTTTCAACGTTAAAATCGTTGCACAGCTCCTTTAAGGAAGAAAACGAGAAAGGACGGACCAACGTTACTGGAGCAAGCTCAGTTTCACAGCTCCGCCTGCGACGTGGGCTCATTGGCGGTTACGAGAACTAGCAGCGCTGCAGTTCTCTTGCTTCAGTAACGTTGGGACGGACAACCACAAACTCCTTTCTCGTTTTCTTCCTCAAGTTTAATTAACCCTACGAACCCGCTCGCTCTGTCCTTAGATCTTGAAATGTCGTGGCCATTTGACAAAGTTACCATAAACAAGTGGTGTATCTGGCAATACATTTCCGTTCAATTTAAAAGTTAGTATTAAAAATACTTATTTGGAATCAGTGGTTGAACTTATAATGAAGTCTTTATTTCTGAATCAGCCACACTCGTAAAATCACTACATCTATTCAGTACGCGTCGCCTTCCGGGGATCCACTAATTAGTTAGAATTCTGAGATGTCCATCCAACTCGGTTCTTTCAAAACGTCCCGACAATGGTCGGTCTGGTTGCTTCAGGAGTTCGCGTCAGCCCCCACCCGCGTTCCCATCTGTATTCTCCAAGAGTGATTTGAGTCTGAGGCGCGGTTGAACTTTGAGCTCAACGGGAGTACAAAGTGTGACATAGCTCAAACAAAACACCAAGGAGAGCGAAGCTGACAGAAGAACGTGGAGAGGGGGCTTCTGGTAAACCTCAGAACGGCGTGTCGACGTTTCACCATGGAGACCTAGCTTCTTCAGGGCTGAAGAAGCAAAGTCTCTGAAGAGCCCTGAAAAAGCTAGGTCTCCTATGAAACGTCGGCACGCCTTTCTGAGGCTTACCAGAACCTCCCTCTTTACAGCACAAACAAGCGATTGCCGTTTTTATTTTTTTTTTTTTTCTGTAGCTGAATCGCGCACTAGCCTAGACTCTAGGTTGCGTCATTCTACACTCCAGGTGTGAACAGGAGGGAAAGATGTGTTGGCGCTATGTTGCGCGGTGTGCGTGTCGTTTAAGCTCAATCATAAGCCTAATACAGTCATGTCTCGTTAATATGGACCCCGTTAATATATGCCCCGCTATATGGACACCACTTTCGGGGACACAATGGGAAAATACATGCATCTTTGTCTCGTTGTTATGGACAACTCACATTATGGACGATTTTTTACGGAAACGGAGTTGTCTATATTAACGAGACATCACTGTATACGAATCGACTTGCATCCTTCTTTGTGTGCAGCGAATGCTTTGCGTGTGACTCTTTCGTTCGTCGTTTCAGTATTTGTCGGTTTGTGGCTCTAACTCCTCCACCTACGTATGACCTCGGTTTCCTACAGGAAAAATAATTATCTTTCTGTACCCATTTAAATATACGGAAACAAAATGACGTGAGCGCGCGCTCTCTGTCCCTCGCTTCAAAGTCGGCCAGCGAGAAGCGCAATGCGCATCGCGCTCGTGACGTCCATAGTTCATGCACGGTCAAGGGCACTGTAGTTGCGCGCCTTGTGGTTTGATGGCGTCAACGCGTGACAGTCTCGCCTATACTGTGTTTCACCTTGTGTTGTACCGCACGAAAGGCTACAAACGCGAGCTCTTTACTCTAGGGCACATCTCGGTGGCACAAGCTCTCGTGCACCAAAGGCAGCTGCCAAGGCTATGAGCTCGCGCTTCTAGCCTTCGCTGCGGTACAACATAAGGTGAAATGGAGTATATACTTCGTTTCACTTTATCTGCGAGCGAAGCCAAAGCTAGAAGCGCGAGACCAGCGCTTTTTGCATTCCTCCCCAGCTCGCGCGCTCGAGCAAAGCCTGAACGCACGGAGCTTCCGTGCTCGCGCTTCCAGTTTTGCCTTCGCTCGCACATAAGGTGAAACGAAGTATAGTAGTAATATCCAAAGGCGAGAGCTCGAGGTCGCTGCTTTGAAGCGTTCTTCCTCAGAACGAGCTCTCGCGCTAGAAATGCATGTCTTAACGCCAGGGGCGCGGGCTAGCTCGCGCTTGTAGCTTTGGCTGCAACTTCAGCTTATGGGTGAACAGAGCACAGTAAACACGTTAGCGTTCTCCGACAAGTCACATTCAGGACTAAGTAACTCCACGAGCGAACCTCACTGCCGAGAAGTGGCGCTGCTTCTTAGGAACTCATGACGTCGCGGCATTCCAAAGGAGCTTCACAGACCGCCACCAGACGAAATTTTGAAAATTCTTCATTCGTTTTAAAATTAGTTTTCTTGACTTCTCTGCCTATAGCCCAGAAACATTTGTCTGGGCCAGTGTTCACATATAAACAAAGAAATAAGTGCAAAACACTTCGTTTCCATATCCCTGTACGTGTGCTGCAACCACGGTGGCTGCAACTAGGGATGTCGCGAGCCGGTTGAGGTTCGAATTCGACCAGGTTCGACTTTTTCGAACTTTAATTGGGTCCATGATCGCAGTCAAGCGCCGAAAAAATAGACAGGGCCAAGAAGTTGACGTAAACTTTGGCGCTTTGGAAAGTTCGAGAAAGTTCGACCAGGGTTCGACTGTTATGCGCATGTGCGGCTGGCTGGCTCAGTTGGCTCTGGATTGGATGGTGATGACCAAATGATCAAGTCAAATATTCTGCTCTTAGTAAGCGCAGCACTGTTTGGTTATTTTGGTAATATAGCAAGAATAAATTATTTTATTGTCAGCGGTGGCCGGTTGCTGAATAAAATAGTGTTTATTTTACTGGATTAACTTTGATTACATGAAGAGGTCTCTTTCGCATCCGTTACGTGGCATGCATCCGGTCGTTCTGCGGTGGTTGGATGCTGACGTTTCGTTAATTGGAAATGCGACGTTGTGAAGGAATGAAATAACGTTTATTTTACTGGATTAACTTTGATAACACAAAGGATTTCATGTTCCCAGGCAGGTGCTATGGGCAAGGTTCAGTTCTCCGAATCGCGCTCGCGAAGCGTCACGTGTTCGAGGATACACATTACACATCCTGCCGAGGCTGGAGAAGCTGCGCTAGCTAAACGTGTTGAGGACAGGGGCGGATCCAGAACTTCGTTTTGGGAAGGGGGGGGGGGACAATTTGTAAGGATACTATTCTCCCATTCTTTCATGTCACCGGGGAGGCCACTCATGTCAAATTGCCCTCCGAAAAGGGGGGAGGGGGGGGGGGGGGGTCGACTTTGCTGAGGGGGGAGAGGTGTTCGCCCCCCCCCCCCCCCCCCCCCCCTCCTTGGATCTACTCCTGGTTGAGGATATACATTACACATCCTGACGAGGCCAGACAAACAAGCTGGCTAGCTAACATTGTTAAGTTATTAGAGTCATGTTCTGTTGATTGCAACTATTTATAAAATGAAACACCCATTCCGCAAGAACATTCTCTCTAAAAGTAGACATGGTCGTATCAAAGTCTAGCCACACTGTCCACATGTTGAACCTTGCAGCGAAAAAAACAAATTAGTCGCTATTGTTTATACAGCAGGAGTTTAGTCTGCCAGAACATGGCGACATTGTTACCGACTGTAGATAAGCATTTAGCCAGTGCAGTACGACTGCTACCCTAGTTCTTTAACGTGCAGCAGGCAGTAGTGATACACGACTGCACGCCGGTACGATGCTCATTCAGATCGAAACGGGCAGGGGTGGGGATTGACCACCCGGCCACCGATCCCCAGCAGAGCAGACTACCTCTGTGAAAAAGGAAGTAAAAGAAGCCGAGAGAAAGATGTGGGAGGAAAGAACGCATGGAAAATCAGCTTTAACAATGTACATGGGACGAAAACAGGAAATAAGGAAGGAGCATTGGTATAATAATTCACGGGGGAGCTCGTTGTTATTTGAGGCTATACTTCGTTTCACCTTATGTGCGAGCGTAGGCAAAGCTGGAAGTGCGAGCACGGAAGCTCCGTGCGTTCAGGCTTTGCTCGAGCGCGCGAGCTGGGGAGAAACGCAAAAAGCGCTGGTCTCGCGCTTCTAGCTTTGGCTTCGCTCGCGGATAAGGTGAAACGAAGTATAGAACAGGAGTATTGAGAACTATACTTTGTCTCACCTTAGCATGGACTAACTGCGAAGGCTGTGCAAGCGCGAGCGGGTAGCATTGACTGCCTTGACTGGAGCACTCGCTGCACGAGCGCTCGTGCAGCCACCGAGGCTTCACACAAAGCAAATAGCTCGCGCGTTTAGCTTGCGCGGCTAACAATAGTCCGTGCTAGGGTGAGACGAAGTATAGGGACATATTCGCGGCGTGAAGCTTGGGTATCGCCGCCTGGTGGAATTTCTTTACATCCCAGAGTAAGGGCACTTCAACTTCCTCAGCTTGGTGCAAGCCCGTGCGATGTCAAGCTTTTATGCACTACAAAAATTAAAACATATCCGCGTGGGTAGCGCGTGCACTACGAGAGTGAGGAAAACAGCAGCGCCCTTCGCGTGCTTCCCACCGCGAATAGGACAATGTATGAAGAAATGGATACGCGGTGTGCCGTATGCCAAGGGGAAGACGAGACCATAGAACATGTGGCGTCGAGGTGAACAGGGCTTGCTCCCACCCTCCCGGAGGGGGCGATGGATTTAGCCTGAGAGCTGGGGTTGCAGACGAGAATGGAAGAATGGATGATAAGTACTTTTAATAACAAAGAGATTAGAAGACTGGTGGAAATTATCTAGGGAGAATAGACCCTTCCATAAATTCAGTCTGGACACCTCGATAGCTATCATCACCTAAGTCTGTATCATCTGTACATGCGAATGGCGGCCTTTCTATGGCTGGTGAAGAAAGAACTTGAAGACAGAAACCGATGTGGAGCCTGAGCATCTAGACTTATAAGCTTATATGCATTACGCATTTGAGGCTGTCATGCAAGTCTTTGGAATGCTCGGCTTCAGCACGCCCAAGACAGCTCATGAGAATGAAATGTTAGTTTTAGTGAGAGGTTTACTCAAATATAAGCGCCTTGTGCAGAGCGGTAGTTTCTTGACACCATCGAAAGTGAAGCAGATAGACAAATAACCGTTCAACGGAAAACACCCTAACTTTCGTACGCCTACCGTTGATGAAAAGGCACGAGATTTTATCCGCCATTAGCATACAGCAATTTGAACTGCTATTTCAGACACTAGATGGCACTGAATTTGTGAAAGGGTCTATTTTCTGGGGGTTGTTTACGAACGCTGCCGAATTACAAAGCGGCGATGTTTATTTTAATTTTATTATATAAAATGCGATGATTCCCGGGTAGCGGGGGTAACATGTATGCTTTGGTATCAAACTATTCAATGCAACTCGGTGTAGTGTGAGCAAGTGTTGAGCTAGAAATGTGTGAAACGTTTGACCAATCAGAAGTTCTAAGTATTAAGTATTAAGAAGTACTAAGACGTTTTTGAGTTCTTGCTATTGTGAATGTCCCTTTGTTGGATATCTGGGACCAGAGCCGTATATTAGGAGAGTTTGGACAATAGGCGGAGCAAAGGCCGCCGCCAGCGCCGAATATTCCCCCCACGCTTAGAGCGTAAACTAAATTTGTGACACAGCGTCGACCAATCAGGAGACTCTACTCCATCTCACAAATGTCGACAGTGAAGACAAAGGCACAGGCGCGTGAGCCTAGCTCAGCGAAACGCTATTGTTTGTACGAGACCTCGTGCATAGGAGGCACTTTCCAAAGCCACGCGCTCGTGCCCATGCCTTTGTCTGCACTGCTAGAACAGCGTCCTGAGACTGGCTGAAAGAAAGCAGTGCAAGGGTGGGGTGCGCGAGCGTCTTGAGACGCGGAGTTCCGCTCGGCACGGCTCAAATTATACTTCGTTTCACTTTACCTGCGAGCGAAGCCAAAGCTAGAAGCGCGAGACCAGTGCTTTTTGCATTTCTCCCCAGCTCGCGCGCTCGAGCAAAGGCCGAACGCACGGAGCTTCCGTGCTCGCGCTGCCAGTTTGCCTTCGCTCGCACATAAGGTGAAAACGAAAGTAGGTCCGTGGCACAAATTTAGGCACGCGGGACCATCGCTAGGGGCCTGTTTCGCGGGCCTGTGGTTGGCCCGAGATGCTCGCCTATCAAAACCATGTATGGCCAAACTCTCTCAATAAACGGCATCCTGTCTGGGACTACTTTAAACCCTTTATTAAAAACGGCCTGTCCAGCATTTCAGTGAAACAAGTAGTAGAGAAACCGAAATAAACCGGTTTCAGGAACGCGTAACCGGTAACCGAAAACCGTAAAATTGAAAACCGTAAAAAAACCGAAACGAAACCGATATCTATAGGAAGCGGTAACCTTAACCGTAATCGAACGTTATATTTTTCGTTTGAGTCTGATTTATACAAATGAAAAATAAACAATATTATTAACAAAAATAACGGCAAGTTATCTTTTTTTTTTATGTCGGTTTTTACCGGCAAACGCCACGGCCGGAGGGGAGCGTTGAGCGCCAAGAATCTCGGAGGCCACGCACTTGACCCTGCCCGCCGAGCTCGACGACATCACGGGAGCGACAGATATCCCAAGACGCATACACTCTAAAAAAATCCCGTGCGTCTTCTTTCCCGCACAACACTCGGAGAGCCAATCACCGCAGCTTACGGAGGCGGCTCAGCGAATGACGATGCCGAAAATATGTTTAGACCAACAAACGCAGTCTGAGTTGTGACATTAAGCAATGCAAGCGTGACGTTTTGCATTGCTTAATGTCACAACTCAGTCTGCGTTTTTTGGTCTAAACATATGTTTCGGCATCGTCATTCGCTGAGCCGCCTCCGTAAGCTGCTGTGATTGGCTCTCCGACTGTTGTGCGGGAAAGTAGACGCACGAACTTTTTTTAGAGTGTAGTGCTCTCAATGGCTGATTTTGAAGCGCGAGCCAAAATCCGAAATTTAAAAGAAAACAATATAGCCATCCTTTCGGAATACAAGCGTGCGACCGTCATTTTCAGGTATTGATCACATCTGACCTATTTCTGAATACTCTGCGTGGCGAAAGAGAACATAAAATAACTGCCTTACAGAAAAAAAAAGAAAAGAAAAGAAATAAGAACGTGTTCTTCTGAAGATCCACAGATTTTCAGAAGAAAAAGAAAATTTATAATGAGTCACTCCAACTGCGCGATAAATCCAGTATTAAACAAAAGAAAAACACTGAGCTGGCCTTCAAGATTTATTGCCTCCATTTCTTCAATATGAGCATGCGCCATAAAACGTTGTATCAAGAAATGTAATTAGTGAGTTTTCGTTTATTAGTAATCTAAAATCTTTCAGGTAAATTGTTGCATTTCTCTTGAACATAATGTCCGCTTGGCCGTATAACTCACTTGCACTGGCGGCATTTGTGTAGCTTTCACGGCTTTTGTTTAGAAAAATCTGTATTCGATTAAACAACAAGAACAACAACAACCGAGTATGGGGACAACGTTTGTTGTCCCCATACTCGGTGTTTACTCAACACAAGGCCTGTGCACATGCCTAGAGGCCTTATGGGCATGTCCATGTCATCATCTACAATAGACCGCGGGGCACAGTTTATTGTAAAAAATACTAACAATCGACGAAGCGACGTTAAGTGCCGAGCGAGCTTGACCCACTTCGGCTTTTGTGCGGTGCTGGGACTGTGCATGCTGCATTGTTCATGCAGGCCGGAGTGGAAACAAAAGAGCCCCTCCTCACCCTCACCGGAGAACACGAACTCCAGCCGAACGCTGACGCCGCGTTCGGTTATGTCGGCCGAGCGTTGAGTCATTGTATTTGTTGTCCCCATCCGTGTAGTTCTAAAGTTAACCGCTTGGATCGTCACGGTCGCTCCTCCTCCCCAATAACAGGTGCCTCTGCCAATGGTTCGCCCACGATTTGAAACGAACCTCATACAAAGCGGAAGCGCGAGCTGTTGACACCGGTATAGTTCAACGAAAACACCATCCGCTAAGACGACGAACGTATAAACAGCTGCATCCGCAGAGGTTATTTTTACTCTCACCTTTCTAGGTGCTGTTAAAACTTTAGAGGGACAATAAAGACGATATACAAGTTCAGTTTCCCGATTGAAATATATGTAATATGTATTACAGGTAATGTTGACGAATTTTTAGCCCAAGGTTGCGCTTGCGCGCAGCATAATTTCTTTTTTATTAGATCCAGCAATAGAATACCAAAAAGGATGCGTCACAGCTTGAGATGGTTCAGAGGAGAGCTATTCGCTTCATCTATGGAAAGTATAATCGGCTAGATTCCCCGTCTTCATAATGATAGCAAACAATATATCGTCACTCCAGCATCGTCGTAAAATGCGAGTCTAAAATTTTTGTCTTTGCTTTATAATAACAGGACTCCGCATTGAATCAAGTCTATATTATCCCCTCATATCTAGGGAAACTAGGCACCATCATCAGTATTCCTGGTACCAATATTCGCGCTAGAACTAACATTTTTAGTATTCCTTCTTCCCACGCACTATTACGGATTGGACGCCCTCCCTCGTGACATTTTTTTGCCCCTGAATTCAATAGTGCTCTGAGAGTCACACCTTTTGATTGTTCTCTTTCCTGGTGTTTGTACATGATTTTTTTTTTTTTATTGTATATAGGGCGTTGATAATGGAATGTTTATTATGCTGATGGCGTTCATATGTCGTTGTATAAGCAATATATATGGTTGCCCTATGTTTCTTGTTTTTCATATCTATAGTTTTGTTGTTTGTATGTACCCCACACCTGCAGGGGCCTGTTCAAGGCCTGCAGTATGTCTAAATAAATAAATAAATAAATTACTCCTGGACTGACGACAGCGAAACCCGAGACTGTGAAAAAAGCCAACAAAAGCCAATGGTCAATTTGGGACAGATGCATGACAATGACCCAGTTTCTGAGAGCCTTTGCTTTTTTTTTTATTACTAACATTTGCAGTAATGAGAACCGAGGGGCGTGGCCTATTATCATTATGTCCACGCTTTCGTGATTGGTTGTTCGGCGTTCTTGTCGGGCGATGTTGCAATCTGATTGGCTGAGGAGCGATAATGAGATGTTCGGGACAAGCCACGCCCTGGGTTTCTTAAAGGAGCTGTGCAACGATTTTAACGTTGAAAGAATTGGCATATTCTACTTTTGACATTGTTCACCTTGTCAAAAATGACAGAAAACACCTCCTTTCATCGAAATGTTGCGATTCCGCCGCGTAATAGCGAGGCAAAAATTTGAATATTCCCCGACCTGCAGCCGCGAGCGGCGACCACGAGAAACACGCGGCATGACGTCAATGGGGGTCTTGTAGACAGATAGCAAGTTGTGCAAATACCTGCACGATAAAAGGTAACTGTTCTATAAATCTTGTCGTTCCAACATAAATATAAATGCGTCAAAAACCTGGTATCATTGACAAAACTTTTATTATACGGAGTTATAGTGGCGTCATCTATCCTAGGTCCACAAAACCGTCAGCTCTATCTGCTACCGCGAACAGCAGCCGCCAGAAGCCGGAGGGGGAGGGGAACAGGGCCGGACGGGTATGGCCGGACCCGGATGAGACTTTCCTCCTTTCACCATATTGTTCGCGCTGCGCTGGCCAGCACGTGGACACGCGGTCGCGAGCGGATGAGTTCTCGCTGCTCACTGATGGCTTCACCGGAGCCCCGCGCCTACCCCATTGACGTTACTGCGCACGTGACCCGGAAGACGATGCAGGAGTTGAGAGGTGGCAAAAGCCTGGATATTTTTCATTTTTTTAAAATAAAAACTAGGGTATCCAGACAAAATCTGTTTTTTGTAGTTCATTTCAGAAGTGTCAGGCATCAACTTTCACAATTATTTAAGCAAAGCCCTTAAATTGTTGCACAGCTCCTTTAAGCTCGTAGTGACTATGCATGCGGAGCGGAAGTTCGTCTGCTTCTTACGCAGGGGTTCCGGTGACGTCAGAGCAACGTCGAGCTCTGATTGGCTTTGATTGAAAGGATAGTGATTAGACCTCAATGCTAGATGCCTTGACGTCTACCCACTATTTTTGTTTTGGTTCAATCAGCCAATAAGAGCTCGGCGTTCTGACATTATCGCAACCCCTGTGCGAGAAGCAGACGAAATCGCGTTCCTATAGCCATTTTTTAGTATTCGGAGAGACTCTTTTTTCATACGTATGGGCTCTTCTCTTGGTGAGTCTTACGGCCGTTCTTTCAAAACGATACTATGTCGTCATGTCTGATTCGACAGATGAGATCACGCCGCGCCATTTTTTAGAGGCATTTTTTTTTTTCATTTGCGTACAGACAGAGAGCTTGGTTGATAAATGTCACTCAGCCGTTCGAGATGCACTTCAAAAACGATTCAAGCCCTTTGGGGCAGTCGTTCTGAATCACAACCTGAAGTTCGCGAGCTATCAGAGGATTTCGGTACTCCTGTTCGTTGTACGCGACGATGACCTCGGAGAACGAGTTTGCTTAGTACAGGCGGTATGTTCCTACAGGGTGTCCTCAAGCGCTATCAAGTCATAAAAAAACAAAACAAAGAACGTTGATATAAGCTAACGGACAAAGTTGGATGACATTTTTGATAGGGGTGACTGTAGGTGGTGCATTTATCGTACTCGAATTCCGTGCGTGTAGGTTTTTGGGAAAAAAATTAGATGAAATAAAAACGTGTTTTTTATTTCTATGCGCAAAGAAAAAAAAAGTTTGATTGGCGCTGGTATTTACACATGTTACTACACACGCTCGGACTTAAGGGATCTGGCTGTTCATCTCGAAGAAGATATATCATGTTTTTGTTCTATGTGGTGCCATCTGGGAGTTGCAGTGCCCACCAGCAGGGGTTGTTTTCTTTTTTTTTCCTGTGTCAAATAATGGCACGTTATTCGTTTCTTGCATCTTTATTTTTTTTCTAAGGTATATAGGAAATTTAACTGCAAGGACAAACGCACCACCTAAAGTCATCTTTGTAAAAAAGAAAAAAGTTGAATATACCTGTCTATTAGTTTGTTTTTACGGTTTTTTTTACGGTTGAATAACACTCGAAAATATCCTACCAGATGAGTCAGTCAATATAATAATTTCCAGAAGTATAATTTGTCCGCCCGTCCGTGTTTGTTAGGCTGACCGCTGAACATCATGGCTCATTCTTAATCCAGCGTGGACGTCGAGAGAACGTGTCCATGGTTCAAAATAGTTAACAAAAAAGAGGGTAGCCAGTTGATCGACGAAAATCGGACAATGTTCACGTGTCTCCATCACAATAAGTTGGAGACAAACTGAAGATTGTACGGCACAGGGTTGCTTTATTACTTTACGAAAGTGTGTCACACAGTGAATAAAATGAGGCTGTCACAGCGGTGTCAAACCGTTTCCCGTGTATTTTGTTTTATTCCAGCATCGGCTTTCTGCACAAAAAACCGAAAAATTGGCAATTATCATCCTAGAATAACTTGTAAATACCGGAAGTGCCGAATATGCTAACACAAATAAATACCAGAAACCACGCCGCCAACCCTGAAAAAAACAAAAAAACAAAAACAGAAACGAAACAAAACGGAATATAAAGAACTTGTAACCTCTATACTCTGTTTCACTTTAGGTTCGACCGCAGCCAAGGCTGCGCACCGATGAGACACTCAGGCAACACCAACAGTCTATCCTCACGGCGATACATATTGTCTCTATGGGTTGATCATAACCGACCAACCACGCGCAGCAAAAAGCGCAGGCTTGGGGCGCATTCAGTACACGCAAGAAATCTCGATCCTGGTCGCTCCGTGCACCATGTCGGAAGTGCTCCACTGAAATGGGGATAACAACACGTACATGTAGAAGGCGGTGCGCACATTTTCCACACTTTCAGCACGTAGTGACGTACGTGATTGGTTTAGACGGTGACAACGACGAGAGCCGTGACGATGCACTTTCGCCGCCGCGTGATTGGCACCATCAGGTCGTGTACCTTCGGCTGCGTTCGGATTTCAAGGGTGAAACAAAGTATAGACCAACTCAACTCACTGACATCACTCCACTGTGGTGGCGCTGCTGTCGGTACTGCGCATGTCCAGACGATTCACTCCTCCCGAATTTGGTTTCTGCGCACGCGCAGTACCCACGCCTGGTGCGTAAAAAGCGGGCCTGTTTGGAAACATTGTGTTGGTGTATAGCTGTGTATATGTCGTACGGCTGTCACCTGAAACGCGTGTAACTGAAGGGGAGGTGACTTGGAAGATTGCTCGGTATAATGAGAGAGCTGTACATATAAGATATCGTATTCAAGAGCACAACGGCCACAACTGGCAGCTCTAAGGCGAGCTACTCTGTCCATGTTCTTTCTTCTTCTTTATGTTTCTATTGAGAAATAGAAATGGCGTCATTCAGAAATATTGCAGCACGTTTTTTTTAAATATTTTTTGGTTGCAATAATTGACGTCTTCGAAGCGATTATGCATCTTTCACGAGAAGCAATTGCTGGAGGCATCGCCTTCCGAGGTGTATCTATTTATGTAAATTGATTCCACATCTTCCCGCGACCACATATACCTGCGGCGCGCGTTGCTATACGACTACATGAAGCAGACACTATAATTATACGTAAAGAGGTTTTGCAGTTTAAGGCGGTGCTAGGTTTCACGAAAGAGCTCCGACGAGGCTTTTGGGAAAACTCATATATTTGTGAAATTTTACTTGTATCTATTTAAACACGAAGGCTGAGCGGCGTCAACATTTGGCAATGCCACTGTATTTGTCTTTTTAGAATCCTTTTGATAGGACTGCGCGAATAGTAAATGAAATCAAATAGAGTGCTGCATGAATAATAGCCCTCACAATAAAAAAAAAAGAAAAAAAAGACACGCAGTTTTTTTTTAGTGTCTCAAAGTTTGGAATGACGCTGCGCTATTTGATTTATCGATGCTCGCACACCTCTGATTTTTTATGTCTGACGCAGTGTCAGAGCTTCAATGCATGACAAGCTCTCGTAGAATAAATAGGTACCGTGCGAGCAATGTGAGTTGCAGCATCCAATCCAGAGTTTTTCTGCGTCAATCCCCACAAATCGCCATTTGGGATTTTTTTATCGTTCCCACAACTCCGACAACGGTACGATACATGCACAAAAGTGTCAGCGGAGTATCGGGTATTGGTATCGGAGGCATCAGAACCATCCTCTAAAACTCCCTATTGTCTCTCTATTTATCACAGAAAAAGGATGGGACTTAAGCATCGCTTTCCATCGAACAGTTTGGGCAACAGTTTTTTTTTGATAAAGCGGAAGTAACGACAAAAAAGGACGAACAACTATAGCAGGTCAAACTATCCGCTTTTGTACGCCGCAATAAAATGAATAACGGAATTATACGGTAAAACAGTTGGCTTTATTAACCAGACTTCTTAGCGCTCGAAGTGCCAGGATTTTCAGAGAAGAAGAAATTCGCGGCAAGCGGCTGCGGCAAGGAATTGTTCCGGAGGAACGTCTCGAAGTTGAAGCTCCTTCTGTCACTGTACGACACGTCGGATTTGGATATGTTCTTTCCATTCTGAGCCACGACCAGGAACACATAACGGTGCGGCCCCGATCCTTTCGGGGGCGCCGGTCCGTTGTACCGGACAGCCTCCTCACCTTCGCCGAACCCGTCGCTGCTCGGCACATTCACCACCACCCAATGAAGCCAGCTTCTGTAGATAGGTTTAGACCTACTAGGTGCATCTGGATCCACCATCACGAGCGTGTAAGGCGGGCAAGCGTCTTGCGCTTCGAAACTAATGGTGGGCTTGTTGCTCGCGATTTGAGGAGATATCGTGTTCCCCATGCACACCGCCGCCGTACCATTGCCGTAGTTGACGTTCACCACTCCCTGGGGCACCTCGCGGATGACGTCTGGCACAACTTTGAACTTCACGAGCGGATTCGTAGCATTTGGATCGCTGGAGGAGGCGTGTCCGCGGGAGCCACTGGAGCTGTCTCGGCTCGCGAGGCAGGCGGAGCAGAGGAGAGCTAGCCACGCGAACGACGCTCTCATGGCGGCTTCCACGCCGGTTGGCGGACGGCTTCAGAGTGCGCGTGCCGTTTTCTCGACCGACGTGCGTAGCATTCTGTGAAAGTGAGATAATCGAGACCAGCACGTACCGCTTTCATCCGTTCCCTCCTGCCACGTCCGCGCGGAGCGAGCGGGGCGGAGTTGTTTCCTTTCCTTCCGGCGCCGCCGGCAGCTGCGACGGCTGGTTTTTTCATCCGGGCAACAGTAGGTCAGATTTGCGCGGGATCGTTCAATAGGCGCTGAATAGGCCCCCTTTTTAAAAGTGCGCGTCGTCAAGTAGCTCCGCCATTGTTCGGGCACGCACTCCGCACCTGTGTTGGACACGAGGTCTGCGTAAACGTTCGACGAGGACTCGGAACCATTCGCACCCTTCGTGCCCCCGAAAAGTGGCGATCGCCAATGTTGCTTGACGGGGTTTTGAAAACGGTCTATTGTGATTTAGAAGCTCTAGTCGTTGACAGCTCTTCAGAGACGCCGGGCGTGGCCCATCATAATAATGATTCTTGATTCTTGATTCGTTCTTCGGCGATCTTATATAGAATAGACTAATGCCAAAATCCATCAAGAAACATTGGTGGTCGCCATTGCTTGGATACGAAGCATGCAATTGGATCCGAGACTTCGCCGAACTCTGAAGCAGCACTCGTGTCCAATGCATGCTCAGAGTACGTGATCAAGCAATGGCGGACAGGTGAGGCTGCGGACTTTTGGAAAGAGTCTATTGCCATCAGTTCTGAAAATTTGAAAACTATATTTCGAGACCAAAATCACTTTTTCTTTTTGGAAAATTCTCTGGAGTACAAGAAATAAAAAAGAAAACACATCCCACGCGGTGTATCAGCCACGGAAAAAGGGACTCATCTGTAATTCCCCATCCCTCCTCCCTTTTTTCTGCCCTCTCCTGGACAGCTAGCAAACGGCATAGTGAATCCCCTATTCGCCCTTAAAAGAGCTTTAAAGTCGCAAATAAAAGCAGAAAAGGATATTAAAAAAAAAATTCTGGGTTATAACCTAACCCCCCACTCGCCCGCCCCCCCCCCCCCAAAAAAAAAAAAATATATATATATATATATATATTTTTTTTTACAAAAAAAAACAAAAAAAAAAAACAACGTCGTTTAAATATATTCCTACAGATGAGCGTTCTTCATTACCTTTCCTTGATATAAAAGTTCAAGGGTTAAATTTGGATATCAATTCAGCCTGGGATTTATCTAAGACAAAACTTTTATCTTTAACTCAGACTTTCATCCCATACCGTATTTTATCGGCCAATCGCCGAAATGATAAACCATGGATCAATCGGGAACTTCGAGCTTTGATAAACAAAAACAATCGCTTGTGTTGTAAATATTGGGAATCGAGAAAACCTGCAGTTTACTCCAAGATGAAATAACTACGTAAGATAATAATAAAATAAATGCGCAAGTCACAATTTATGTATGAAGGAGCATTATTTGAAAAAAATAAAACGGAACCCTAAGGAAGTGTGTAAATATGTGAAAAACAAGAAAAACCTAGGTGTCACTATTCCTGACATAATATATGGTATTAATTATTGCTCAAACTTAGAAGGCAAAGCCATAAGCTTCAATTTATATTTCCAAATGGTATTCACAAAGCAGGTCAGTATAGTTAGTGGTTTCCAAAATAACGGTGGGTTTTCGCACATCAAAAACGTAGATAACTCAGAACAAGGCATCGCTTTGTTGTTACAGAAAGTCAAGATAAATTCGGCGTCTGGACCAGATCGCATCTCAAACTAAATCTTTAAAAACTGTGCCGCTTCGTTATGCTTGACCGTGTTGTTTAACAAGTCCCTTGAACAGACTGAGTTACCTCTTGACTGGAAAAATGCAAATGTGGTTGTTATACACAAAAGAGGCGACAAAACTAAAACATCTAAGTATAGGCCCATCTCATTGGCAAGTGTTTTCTGTAAAACGTTAGAGCATGTTATCAACTCTAACCTATAATCAGTCATCTACACGTAAACAATTCTTTTTACCCAACGCAACATGCATTCACGACGGGATTTTCGTGCGATACAGAATTGAGAATTCACGCATGACATCCCTATTTCGATAAACAGTGGCCATCAGGTTGATTGTGTTTCTTTGGACTACCGTAAAGCTTTTGATTCTGTATCACACACTCTGGTACTGCAAAAGTTATCCACCGTTCATATTCCAGATGCACTTTTAAAGGGGATTGAAGCCAATCTAGTTGAAAGAAAGCAAAAAGTGGTTCTGGATGGTGTCGGTTCGTCAGATATTACCGTGTTATCGGGTGTGCCGCAAGGGTCCGTTTTGGGTCCCTTTCTTTTTTTGATGTTTAATAATGATTTCGCTGCGAATGTTGCTAGCCATGTACAACTACATGCCGATGATGGCTGAGTTTGCCGTGACGTCTCATGTGAAGCGGATTCTGAGCTTTTACAAAATGACCTTGATTCGATTTCATCTTGGTGTCAAACGTGGAAAATGTCTCTCAACTTCAACAAGTACAATCTAGTAAAGCTTAGGAACAAAAGGCGACCTCTGAACATAGAATATTTCCTACGTAGTACAAGCTTGTCTGTTGTAACAGAATATAAGTTTTTAGGGGTTTTGTTTTCCAGCGAGTTATCTTGAAACGCACAAGTAAATTATATATCTTCAAAGGCTGACCGCACATTAGACTTTTTTAAACGCAACTTTAGGCACGTACCCGTAAAACTTAGAGACGTTGTAAATGACAAATGTACGTCCGATTTTAGATTATGCTTGCACCGCGTAGGAGCCTCACACCACGTCAAGTATGGATGAGCTAGAGCGCATACAAAAACGAGCAGCGCGGTTTGTGTCGGGTAACTATGACTTTTCTAAAAGCTCATCTCGTATTTGTAAGGAGTTAGGGTAGTCAAGGCTTGCTGACCGGTAGAAGTATCTGAGATTGTCCTTGTTTTACAACATATTCAGTGGCCGATAGGAACATAAGAAACAATACATAAAAGATCCAAGTTATGTGTCACCCCGTACCGATGAACCTTTAAAAGTCTGCGAGTACGGGAGCAGAATGAATATATATAAATACACATTTTTTTTCGAGAATGGTAGACGAATGTAATAGTCCTCCCGTTGAAATTGTCTCCTCGCCAGTTTCGTCTTTTTTTTTTTTTCGTTTCTGATTTGCAAAGCTTCTTGTTTGGCTAAGTGTCAATTTGTGAATTCGATCGCTGGTGTGCTTGTCGATTTGTTGGTTTGCATTTTGTTGCAAATTTCCTATTATGTCATTATTTTCATAGCTGATGCCATTGGAGCTTTTTCCGAATCACACGAATATTTTAGACGTATAACTTTATGTTTTAATATGCTTTTTTTTTTGTATTGTCTTCCCCCTACAATAATGCCCTGCTAAGGGCGATGTAGGTAAATGAATAAATAACTAAATTACTCAACCAGCTATTTAAGCTGACAGGCTTCCCTTTGTTTTTGTTAGGGCAGGCATAGACGTCATAAAAACGGCCAATTTTTATTTGGATACTAAATAATTTTTGGTTCTTCCGATAGTGAAACTAAGTAGGCAACATTGAATTCGGCCTTTTATAATATCACAGAAACCGTATTTTTGGCTGCTTTGTTTCCAAAGCCCCTTAATGTTTTTCAGCACAGATATACGTTGATTGTTGTATATTGTCTATAGGACTGCCTGGATACAAGTTAGATCTCTCCTACATTTTTATCAACTTCACAGAGCACCCGGCAAAACCTGTAGCGTCACTGGCGTCATATTTCCTGTTCCCCGCTAGCGTCACGCAGCTAAACAAGGTCGCAGCTAATTGAAGGTAGCGTTCGCAGTATAAACTATTTTTCCGGTCGCAAGGAAAGAATGAAGCATAGATGTGTACATGACCTCAGCAGTGTACAAGTTGTCATTTCTGTTTGCGGTTTTAACCTGCACGACACAAAACACACGCACAATATATACTCGTCTTTAACAGTCGCTTTTCCAAAAATGTAGATTTGCTAAGATATAATACCCATAGAGCCTTTTTTACCCTGACGCATACACTGAAAGTGTCTTAGACGGTCCAAAATGTCAATTGTTTCTCACCATAGAACGACGCAATGTTGGTGCAAAGCTTCCAACCCGAGCTTAACGGGAGGCCAGTGAAAATTAAACATTCGAAAGAAGCGCGTGGAAGTTAACCTTATTACTTTCTGTAGGAAATGAACTTCAATAAAAATATAAGCACGCGACCCTGGAATGGGGCCTCTCGGAGTATAAAAGACACACGCGTCCGGTCAGTTTATGCGGCAGTGCTAAGCATCTTTTGACCAGAGGCTCTTTAGTTTTAAGGAGTTAAGAGAAGAAATGTTCATTTATTTCCCCACCACAGTCATTGCAGGGCTGGCCAAAGCGAATCCTGCCCAGCCGCCTGAAACTCCCTTGTCAGATGGGGTCTTTCATATTATTGAGACAGTACTTGGAGCAGTGTACAAGTACGTACCAGGCTAGAAGTTTACCAAAGTATCTAACCGAACCGGAATAAAAAATATGATATGGAAACAGACCACTATATTTTCCTGCGAACCGCAACCGAACCCAATAGTTATGATATTGTTTGCTTCTAGAGCGAAAACCAAAAAAGAATATTTTCGATGTTTGGTTCTATAAGACAAATGCGGCACGTGGAACGCATACACATCCCAAAAAGCAGCCTAACGGATATTTTACAGCGAAGATGTTTACGGCTAAGCTTCCGTGGATTGTTTGGTGTGTGTGACCAAAAACTCTACGCTCGCTCCGCATCCACGTGCCGCACCGCAACCACGCCACGCGCCGCACGTGCCGGCGTCTGCAGCAGTAGCTGTTCTAAAGCAAAAGCCTAAAACAAATGGCATCTTGCACGCGCGTTCGTACACACTTTATTTTCGTTATTTGCTTCGAGTCCTTTATACGGGGAAGGCGTGCGCGTGCGGCGTGTGGAACACCATTCGCTGCATTCGCCTCTAAAAGACCAGAAAGACAATTTGCCGTTCTCCATTTTCAATTTCACTGCTCTTCTCTCGTCGTAATGGGGGGGGGGGGGGGGGCGACGTATAGTCCGAACTCCCGAAGAGCAACGTGCCTAGGAAGAGCAACGGCGGGCGACACGTGTGCGTGCGTTCCTTTCGTCACGATTGCCAACGATCAATACAATAAATGTGTTCGTACCTTTGTTCAAAATTCTGTGCCACCTTTGTGTCGTGTGCTAAATAGCTTGGTTGGTCATCTACCTTCACAGAGTGGAATGGCTCACAATTGTCTTAAATATATATTTATATTTTCCGGTAATGTTCGTAAGCCTTGAAAACTCAGGGAAGCGACCGAAATACCGAAGAGTTTTCAAGAGCTTTCACACATGATTTAGCTCACAAAACACCTCCCTCTGTCACTTGATTTAGCTGCCACATTATGATTCCTACGTTCTAAAGTGCGCAATCGGCATAGTCCAAAGCAGGCTCAATATTTTTGTTCCACGCAATTTATGAACAATTTTCGGTTTTTACCTTTTACTATATATTATTTTGAACATCATGAACAAATTTTATTTTTTAACGTCCTATTATTTTTTGAAAGAGTCACTCATAACACCAAAATTCGTACCTTCTTTATCAAGCGCTTCAAAATGGTATCACAGTCAAGAAAAAAAATTAGAACTCACACAATACTGTTTGAGCCCGTCAACGCATCTTTCAAAATACTCCTCCTGTCTTTGCGATCACGTACACACACGGCGACTAAATCGAGAGGATTCACAAGTTACATTTCTGACATATAAAATTACATTTATGAAATACAGGGCGTTTAATTTTCAATTTAAGCAGATCTATTTTAAACAAAGCCGTCATAGGTCAACACCACCTAGATTAATCAATGTCTCCGCATTGGGCGCGTTCAGTAGCGGCCCCGGAGTCAAGGAGTCACTGACTCCTTCCACTGGACGGCCAAAAATCACTTCCGGTGCACGTAACTCCGGGGCTTCGGAGTCAAGCTCAGAAGCACCGAGTCCGGAGACGGTGCACGTAGAGTCAAAGGAGCTAAAGATGACGTCATTTCCTGACTGGTGACGATTTCCGGCACTAAAAGAGAAAAAAACAAACAAAATGGCGGGATAAGCTGCGTCGGTTTCGTCGCGGGTGTGCGGTTAGCTCGCTTTTGTTAATGAAAAGTGCTGAAGGTAAGACGAATAACGCGTTCGAATTTCTTTTCCAGGTAAGGCTCTTTTCGCAAAAATGCATTGGACCATATTTTGTTTGGTTTGAATATGCTAATAAACGACGTAAACGTTCATTTGACGCCGTGTCTTGATCGCCGTTGCACTGTATTGCACGGAAACTCGGTGAATATCGACGATAGTCCTGTCCGCGCTGAACAGAGCAAGGCAGGGTATGAACGCGAATTCGGTAGCCGGTTGGACACTCACGCAGAGCATGATCCCGATTGATGTTTTGTTTGCGTAGCTAAATCGGGGTGCACGTTGGATGACGCTCGCTTCGGCCGACAAAACCTTGATCGCCGAGCGCGGCCGAACTTCCTGTGTGTATACGAATACATTTTATAGGAAGTTGGTTACGAAGGGCAGAACAAACAAATGGCCGTATAAAAGTATCGCAACCGGCGGCGTAGATTCGCCG
Organism: Ixodes persulcatus; assembly: GCA_013358835.2. Classification (NCBI taxonomy): domain Eukaryota; kingdom Metazoa; phylum Arthropoda; class Arachnida; order Ixodida; family Ixodidae; genus Ixodes; species Ixodes persulcatus. Next base: position 38,893 of record JABSTQ010011064.1, on the reverse strand, counting down.
AGCTCTATATTTTGCGTGTGCTGACGACATTTTTGTCGGTTTTTATAACAGTAGCTGCCATTGCACCGCCAAGCGAAGGGCTCGGTCGCGTTGCATCGCTTCGAACAGCACCGCTGATGTGAACAGTCATTCGCTTTTTCTTTAACGACCTTGTCAAGACTTATTCAATACCGGCGTCAAATAAAAGCGATCGTGCTCGCCATCGTCTGCTTCCAGTTTATTCGAAGACCGTCTGGCACAGGGGAGGAAGCGGAAATTGCGTTGAAGCAGGTTTGGAGCCGCAGTTTTTTTTTTTTTTGCCGTTCAGTAGGCGCTCCGATGACTCCGACTCGAGTGACTCCGTTCGGAGTCAAGGGAGCCGCTGTTGAACGCGCCCATTGCCTCCTCTTCCTTCATGAAACGTCACGGTCGGATCGCGGTAACTCGGCTATTGGGCCCGAGTCCCACCTTCGAAGCGCTGATTGAACACGAGGCCTGGCCGAACACTGATGCAGCATTCGTGCCCAATCTCAGGCCTTAATCGATCTGACTGTGATGACGGTGCGGAGACTTTCTGCTTATCTAGGTGGTGTTACGCAGGTACACTAATGCAGTTTGTGCAGGTTAGTTATACGACCCGGGGAGGGGGGGGGGGGATGCATAATTTAGGGAAACTGTCGTCGCGAAGACTTCTTAATTAGCTTTTAAAATTGGGAAAAGTAAACATATGGTTCCAATTCAAAACTTGCTGAGCATCATCTAAAATCACTTAATCAGAAATTTTAGGCGCAACGCTGGCGGCCCGAAAACGCGGATGATAATTTTTTCATCCGCGTGACGTCAGAAAGAAATGTTTCTGGACAAAACTAAAATATAAATAAATATAAGTATGAGATGCGCTTCAGGATGTCACACAAAGTTTAGTCACGATTTTTTTGCCGTTTTTTCTTCTTTTTTAAACGGTCCTTTTTTAATGCTTATTTCTAGATTATTTTTGCCGGGTTACTTTTTTGTCACTCCTTAGAATTTAGATTATCTGGTTTTGGTTATCTTGAGACCAGAAAAACTTTAAGCAGAATTTAGGTTTTTTTTTTTTTTTTTTTTTTTTTTTTAAGGAGGGGAGGTGTGGGCCTGTTAAATGGCTAATAAGGAGGCAGATGCTACAAATAACCGTAGAACTTAGCGCCGAGAGGCATTTACGGTGAAATCGAATTTGATTTGACGACATGACGGCGCTTAAGACAAGGACAAAAGGGGAGACTAGACAACACGGAGCGAATTTGATGCTCCTAGCTCAAAACACAACAAACCACTCTGTAAACTGTAAAAAAAAGAAAAAAAACAAGTTTGATTTTTTTTTTTTTTTTGCAGAGTTCAGTAACGATTGTCTCATTCTTTGTGGTTCGAAAGACTATGCGCCGAGGGAGTGAGGGAAAGGAGGAGACGAGGGTGCGCGGGGACGTCAGAACGCCGAGCTCCGATTCGAACGATTAGTGGGTAGACGTAAAGCTAGCTCTGCCTTTGTCCCCACTGCACTCGTCGAAAGACGCGGAACGCCGGCGTCCGGCGTTTCGCTCTTGCATTCGAACGCGTTCGACGAGTGCAGTGGAGAGAGGCCAGCTAGCTGTTCGGGTTCGGGTCGGGTTCGGGCCGATTTACCTCGAACTGCGTCGGGCTCGGATCGGGCCCAGTTAGAGGCATCGTGACCCGACGGCGCGACCTCACCTAATATTTCGGAATTGGGGTAAATATTTCATATTCGAAAAAAAAAAAAGTACCGGAAAGTTTGTTTTAGCACAAAAAGCGCCAAACTGAATATTGTGCCGCGGGTTATTAGGTTCTCTAGAGTCCCGCTAAACTATGGCAACCGTCCAGCTCCGGTTCTCAAATGGAAAACTGCGGCCCCTGCGAAGGCATTTCTAGGATCCAGGAAGCCTTGCTCATCAGTGAACCTGGCAATAAACTTGATATTTTTTTTTCGTGTAGAAAATAGCCATTCCACCTTTGGTTAATATTTTTTCTCCTCGTATAAGTCAATGAGAGGAGTCCAGTGTACACGAGAACTTAGCTATATAATATTGCTTTATTCTTTTCTAAACATAATTACTTTAGATCTTTCCCGCTCCCCACTCCCCGGATCCATTACTTCCGCCGATCCACAAGCGGTCCCTGAAGCATCAGTGGTTAAGAACCACTGGTCTAGGACGCAGTTATCAATATCAATGGCTCCGCTCCACCAGACATCCCGTGTGTGTGAAAAAAAGCCTGTGCGCACAATTTCTTGCAGAATACGCAGGAGTCAAGCCCTGCAAACTGTGCAAGGGTCATAGCCAGAGTTGTGCTCGTTACTTGAAAGATGTAATGAATTACAATTACAAATTACCGAGCCTAAAATGTAATGGATTGCCGTCAAAAATTACTTTCCCAGAAAATAAAGGATTACTTCACTCGTTACGTTACAAATTACATTCTCGTTACTTTTTCCGTACATTTATCCAGAAAACAATTCCCTTCTCCAGGACTTATTTTCGCCATTCTTGTCCAGCTCGCTTGCACATTTAATTGCATTATAACCATAACCTTAAAATGCAAGCCTTTCACCTTTTTGGTGTCAGGCTGGTGTTAGCTGATAAAATTCGTTTGCTCTACTGACGTCTAACCCCTGGTTAGCTCAGTTGGTAGACCGCTCCACTGGAAACAGACAGGTCCCTGGTTCAATACCCGGACCAGGCGGATTTTTTTGGTCGCGCACCAGTCACCTAGCTGTGTTTGGGGATTTGTGTCTGTCCTTTGTCCCTCTTGTTACCCTTCTCCAGGGATTATTTCCGTCATTCTTGTCCAGCTCGCTTGCACCTTTGAATTTAATTGCAAAGGTGATATCATAACCTTAAAATGCAAGCCTTTCACCCTTGTTGGTGTTAGACTGGTGGCAGCTGATAAAACATGTTTGCTCTACTGACGTCTAACCCCTGGTTAGCTCAGTTGGTAGAGCGCTCCACTGGACATGTAGAGGCCCCTGGTTCGATACCCGGACCAGGCGGATTTCTTTTTGGTTGCGCACCAGTCACCTAGCTGTGTTTGGAGATTTGTGTTTGTTTTTGTCCCTCATGTTCCCCTTCTACAGGGATTATTTTCGCCAATAGAAACAATTTCGATATTTTTTAAAAATGTTCTGCAACACTACTTTTCATTTTACGCCCGCATTATGGTAGTCCTCGTAAAAATAAAATATTTTATTTAATAGAAAGAGTGTAGGTGCACTCCGTTCACCTGTAAGCTGACAACCCTACTGAAAAAACCATACGCACCCATACGACCCATGTCCCATAATACCATACGACTCGTATGGGTCGTATGGTTTTGCCAGAAATCAGCAGAGTTTACAATTTTAAGTGATCCCATACGGTCAGTTATTTGTAATGCACGTAATATCCACACAAAAATATAACAATTTGATGACCGCGGCACGCCAAATAAATATATTTAAAATTTTGAATTATGACAAATAATTTAAAACACATTTAAGAAAACACCTTCGTTTATACACCATTTGACGGGCAATGTGCTACAGATAACCAAGACCAAAAACCAAATTGGCGTTGGCATTCCTCATTCAGTAACTGCATAAAATGTGTCGTATGGTTCTTTCATATGGTATTATGGGATATGGTTCGTATGGGTCGTATGGTTTTTTTTTCACTAGGGAAGGCACTGAAAGATGCAACCACACCCGCCATCTCGCTAGCTTACGGCCTCCAGAAACGATCCCTGGAATTGTGCAGAAAAAGCTAGCGGTGCGCATGCTCAGTAGCGGTGTCTATCTCCACTACGAAATTCAGAGCTAAAAAAACGATCTACGAAAGCTCTTTTTTGACTCAAGTGTTTCGCCTGTTATTCACAAGAAAAGAAAAAACTCGGCTCTGACGTTACAATGTATATTGTATAGCCAATGCAGAATGCAGGTGTCTTAGCTTACCTTGAGGTATTTCCGTAGATTAGAGTTTGTTCTCACTGATGACAATGTGTGTTTTTTCGGCAAGCAAAGTATGCACTGAAACTCTATAGGTTTTCGTTTTCTTTAATGCCCTGAATTTTTAACTTCTCATTCAGAGATGGCCATGGAGACAACGGATGTTCCTTGACCGAAAACTCGACCAGTCAGAGAAAAAGTGGCGGTTACGAGTTATCGATTGTTAATCGGTTCTCACTTTCATACCAATATTCGTGGGGGCCAGGGGAAGGGAGGGCATAAAGAGCAAGAGAAGCGGTGGCCATCGGTGTCACAAAGCAATAGAGGGCCACACCACTTTTACGCGTTATCTCCCTCTCTCTCTGTCAGGACCCCTTAAATGCCCCCCTCAATCCCCCCCTTCTTTATGTTTACAGTTGACTGTAAAGTGAGGAGTGGACTCGACCACCATTCCCAGACTAGTAAACAAAAAGAAGTATCGTCCGTACCCTCGAAGACGATGCTGTTAGCCTCGCGCCAGGCGCTTTTCAGCCGTGCCTCAAGAGCGTGCTAGAAATACAGTACGCACATCAAAGACAAAGAGAATTCAACCCCCCGCGGGAGGCTACATCGTCTGTTACGCGAGTTGTGAACCCGCCAATCGAGTGGTTACGGACCCGCGTTCGTTGTCTGTGCAGGTGGCGGGAGACGTCGAAGAAGTTGAAAAGGGGGAAGCGGTCTAAAAAACAAAAACAAATGAACACATAGAGCTTTCTCCTACCCGGAAGAAAAATAAAAACACGATGGAAGGCGACGGAGAGCCTACTCGACTTTGTCTTACTTGATCTTTGTGTTTCGTATATCTCTACATGCCTCGCCCGTATTTCTAGTGGTTTTTGTGACCGGTCATACAAAAAATCGTGTTTTGTTTTCGGCTATTCTCCCCTTCCTGATGTTTTCTATTTTGTTGAACTTGCTCTCTTTGTGCTGAATGTTCTGCTCGTATTGCTCCAGTTACTGTATTATGCTCATATTTAAAAAAGTAACGAGTAATTAAAGTAATCTGTTACCAATCTTTTGTAATGAAATTACATTACAAATTCCTTCTGAAACAGTAGCGTGGCAATTACAAAATTACTTGAAAAAGTAACGGATTACAAGTAATCTGTTATTTGTAACGGATTACTTCCCAAGTCTGGTCATAGACCCATAGCGAATGACGAAGCTCAGGTTCGGGTTAGACTTAAAAATGCAACGTGCGCCTTGCGCTGATTAAAAAAAAAAAAAAAAAAAAAAAAAACTTGACGTTTATTGCTATTTTTGTTTATGAACACGTTGCAGATTTCAAGTATAATCCTATTCTGAGCTGTATCTTAACCCATCTCCTGTCCATGAGGGCTACTTTCGACATCGGCGAGTTGGTCCAGAAGCGTTGGTTGGTCGCAGTGGGTTTGCCGCCCCCTGCGATTGGTCAACGCCACGCCTCACGTGGTCGCGAACGCTCGGGAAAGTCGCAAATAGACCGGTCAGATCACTACGACGCGGAGCTCACAATCTTGATAGCATTTGCTATCAAGATTGTGACGCCGACTACCTAGCCGATGTGGAACTTGGACTCAAGTCCCACGCGTCCCGCCGGAAAGTAGGAAATTACGATTTTGTTTAAGTGTTGTTCATTTAATTATTCATGTTCCGTTCCAGCGTGTATATAGGGCTGAACGGCAACTAAAAATGTTAACCTGACTTTTCGCTACAGATTTTATTGAGTTGCTCCCATGTCGTCGCGGCCGTTTCTGTCGTCAAAACTGAGCCGCTGACGCCACCGTAGCGAATATTTAGTTGACCTTGCACCGCCACCCGCAAGAAGGTGCGGATCAGATTTTATTACGCCGAACCGCTTCCAATGAACCGGTAATCACTACATGAGATTACGGTTACGTTCCGGTTCTGGTTCAATATCAAGAGTTTTGTTTCGGTTATTTTAAAAATAACGGTTTTGCTCCAGCTTTCGGTTCGGGTTCGGTTTGACACCCTGGTTCAAATCTACATGCAAATCGCGCATGATTACAACAGTCGCTCTGTCGCATCTCGCGGCGCCAGGAACGACACCTTATCCGTCTGCAGCTATTCAACTTTGGTTGCTTCACCGAGGGCGTGCCGTTTTCATCCTCGAAGGAGCAAAAGCCAGTGAGACAATCAAGGCGTCAGTCACCTCCAGCGCAATGACGCTGCTTCAGAGCCACTTACCATGCGCTAGAAAATTGCGCCATTGGCCCGTAGGCCCTTGATAAAAATCGACACAGCTGACATAAGAACCGAGCCCATTCAATTCCTCAGGCACGTAGCCAGGGGGGGGGGGGGGGGGGGGGGGGGGCGGGAGCCCATGGGGCACGCCCCCCCCTCCCCGAATCTTCCATTTTGCTGGGACCTCCTCTCCCCCCTCCCCCTCATACAGCATTTTGTCATGGGCGGCCCCCCCCCCCCCCCCCCCCCCCCCCCCCCCCCCCCGAAATTAAACAGTCCTCTGTCGCGGACTGTTTAAACATCTGTGGAGGACAGAAAAGAGTTTCCTGTGATTTTAGATAAAGCTTCAGATCACTGGCAACCATGATTTTACCCCACGATATGGCCAAGTGTCGTTACTCTGAAGCGTAGGTTATTTAATGACACTATTCATGCTCTTGTTCAAGGAGCTTGTAATAGGTCTGTTCGATTCGGCCAGAAAGTTCTGAACTAGTTCTGTCCGAGTTCAGACGAGTGCAGGAGTCGTGCAGCGGCGGCGCAGAAACAGTGCAGCCGCCGCGGTAGGACTGGCGCTGTGATCGGCTTTCCGAGCGGAAGCGCATGGGTGTCGTCTGCATCTGTTGGCTCTTGTTTCTCCACGTCACGTTGTATGCTACATTTAATTAGTCGCAGTTTGATGAGACCATTCGTGTTTCCTTAGTTTCAAAGTATAATAACGGAATCTTTTCTGTGAACATTTTTTATTCGAGTGTACTAAAAACGGTTTCTGCACGAAATGTGTTTCTGTCTGCATTTTTAACTGCCGTTCGGTTCCTGTCGTTTCCATAAGCGTTCGTGTCCTTCACATTCATTTAGCAATAGCAGATTAATTCCAAGTCTCTCGAGTTTCGCATTTCGACGGTAGGTTCGCGGCATCAGGATGATTTTGCGTCGGGAGTCACTGGCGGCAGCGCGCGGTCGGTACAGGTCACCTCGAAGACGAAGGCCTGACGATAGCGTTTTAACCAAGACAGTTATCGACCGTAACTTTGGCGTCAAGCTGAAGCGTTCTGATTCTCAAGAAAGACTTGCGTGAAACTACCAAGCCAATGCCGATTCTCGGCGTTTTTCCCAGGCCCGTTAGTGAACGCCCACAGATACCAGCGGACAAAGCATGCAGTATTATGCTCAGCTACGGGGCATGCGACGGCCAATGTACTAAATCCCAGACCTTTGCAATATATCGGAGTCGTCAGTATGCATCCAAGAGCAACTGAAGGCGGGGACTATCAAGAGTGCAATACCTTTCCCGTGTCTGTAAGAGAATATTGCTGCGAGCGCAGCTGACCGAGCAGGCAGCGCGCTCGTGGCCTAACGGTTATCGCGCGTGCCTTCCGCGCAGAAAGCCAGGGTTCGATTCCTGGCCGCGGGGACGCATTTTTGTGTACTCTGACGTAAATGTTCTGGTAAATTCGAGAACCGTGTTGCTTGTTCGAGGTCAGAATGTTCCACACGCAGAACCTTGTACGCCGATTCTTCCAGAACCCCACGCGTGTACAGTCGGGAGCAAAAGTTTGCGGGGCACGGGAGCGCGTGCCGAAATGCATCGCTGCGCCGTGCAACGGCGCGCCGCCGCATTAGAAAGCCGCGATTTGCGCATGCGCGTCCTTCGTGCTGGCAGTCGTGTCTCTTTCGCTCGTTTCTGTCCGACTCACTCCTGATAACCGGAGTCGGCGCCAGGGGCGCAAGTTGCCGTTTCGCTGACTGTCATGCCTCGCGCCCTCTTCTGCTGACTCAGCAGCCGTGCTGAGTGACGGCGGCTGAGGCGGCTGAAGCAGACGCGCAGCATGACAGCCAGCGAAGCGCTAACTTGCGCCCCTGGCGCCGATTTCTGTTATCAGGAGTGCGTCGGAAAGGAACGGGCAAGAGAGACATGATAGCGAGCACAAAAGGCGCGCATGCGCAAAGCGCGGCTCCCTAATGCGGCGGTGCGCCGTCGGACGGCGCGGCGATGCATTTCGGCACGCGCTCCCGTGCCCCGCAAACTTTTGCTCCCGACTGTACATAAGGGGCTCCGCGTGGCGAGCCGCGGTCAGTTTCGCCTCAGCGTTCGATCTTGCTGCTTCGCCGCCTTCGACGCCCGCGACGCTCTCTTGTTATCTACTCTTTTCTTCTGTTCCTTTCTTTATTTTTGGGCACAAGTTCGCCCCATTAAACGTTCAGTTTACTCAGTTATTATCGCCTCATCACTTGTCATTCGTGACACTTTGGTGGAGGTGCTGGGTATTGCATTCTATGCCCGTAGAGCGTACCCCTCCGAAAACACGCCCGCCAAGTGACGTGCTCAGCCCCGGGAGGTTACCCTTCGCAGAAGACGCCAAAGCCCGATCAAGCCGCCGTGCCAAAGGCCAATCCCCGGAATTTGGACCCTTGCCACCGAAACCGAGGAAGAAGACCGCGACGATGACCACGCCACCTGTCGTTGTCCTACCCGTCGCCGCCCGTACGCCCGTGTCCTTCCATGGTGAGCCCTATGAAGACGTCGAGGACTGGCTACAGCAGTACGAGCGAGTGGCCCAGCACAACCGATGGACAGAAGAACAGCGCCTACAGAGTCTTTATTTTGCACTCGAAGGAACCGCCCGGCATTGGTTCGAGAATCGCGAAACTTCCCTGACCTCGTGGACCGCCTGCAAGGACGCGCTGATACGGACTTTCACCAACCAGTACCGACGGGAGAGGGCCGAGGACATCCTTCGAATGAGGACCCAGGGCGCAAGCGAGACGATCACCAGCTTTGTAGAAGATGTTCTGCGCCTGGTCGCTCGCGCCGACCCTCTAGCCACCGACGAAAAGAAGCTTCGGATCCTGATGCGAGGCGTAAAAGACGACATCTTCGGTGGCCTTGTCCGCAACCCCCCAGCCACCGTCGAAGATTTCGTCAAGGAAGCCACAAACACCGAACGTGCGCTTCAAGCGCGGGCCTCCCATTACCAGCGACTTCCCGGCGTCGCTGCCCTCTCCACTTCCAGCTGCAACGGCCCGGACCTCCGCGAGATCATCCGGGACGTCGTGCGAGAGGAAATCAGGAAGCTTCTTCCTGCTGCCGCAAGCCCGGATTCGCCCTCAATCGCCGAGGTTGTCCGGGCAGAAGTTCAGCAGGCGCTGCAGCCACAAGTTCTTGTCAGCGCCGCTCCCGAACCACCGACGCTGAGCTACGCCGCAGCTACCCGACGACCACCGCCCCCTGCTCACCCGTATGCGGCGCCACCCCGACGGGAACCTCCAGCACCGCAGTTTTCCCGACGCCAGGAAGATCAGGCGCACGCCCACCCAGAACCAGCAGCGCCACGAAAGACCGACGTGTGGAGGACGGCCGATCGACGCCCGTTGTGCTATCACTGCGGTGAAGCCGGTCACATTTACCGCCGATGCCCCCACAGACAACTGGGGCTGCGCGGGTTTCACCCGAACGACCCGCGCCCAAGGTACGACGAGCGCCCTCGCGACATCGAGGAGTACCTCCGACGTTCGCCCTCCCCAGTGTCGTCTCTTCGCCGTGAAGCCCGCTCCCCATCGCCACGACGTTCAGCGTCCCCAGCGCCACGACCTCGCCGAGAGAGCCTGTCTCCCCTCCGTCGCCGGGAAAACTAAGTGCGGCAACGCCTGGAGGTGACGTTGCCGAAGACGACGGAAGCAAACAGCCTCCAAAAACGCCGGAGCGCTCCCACTCTCCCGACGCCCCGCATCGCACCGACGCCCCTGCCACGGTGTCCAACAACCTAAAAGTTGTTATCGACGGCCACGACGCATCGGCACTCGTCGACACCGGAGCAGACTACTCCGTTTTGAGTGGAAGGCTCTCTCGCCGCCTTCGCAAAGTCATGACGCCGTGGGATGGACCTGAAGAGCGGCTACTGGCAGATCGAAGTCGACGAACGGGACCGAGAAAAGACAGCTTTCGTCACGCCAGACGGACTGTACGAGTTCAAGGTGATGCCTTTTGGACTATGCACGGCGCCAGCAACTTTCCAGTGTGTCATGGACACCGTACTGGCTGGGCTGAAATGGGAGAGCTGTCTCGTCTACCTTGACGACGTCGTAGTGTTTTCAAGCGACTTCGACGAGCACTTGCGACGACTCCGAGCTGTTCTCCAAGCCATACAGACCGCCGGGCTCAACCTTAAGCCATCGAAGTGTCGGTTCGCCTATGATGAACTGAAGTTCCTAGGACACGTGGTTAGCAATGATGGCGTTCGCCCAGACCCAGAAAAGACTCGCGCCGTCGCGGCATTTCCGGCGCCGACAGACAAGAAGGCTGTGCAAAGATTCCTGGGACTATGTGCGTACTATCGGCGCTTCGTTCGGGACTTCGCAAGGATTTCGGCACCGCTCACAAACCTCACGAAGGACGCTGAGAAGTTCGAATGGGCCGAAGAGCAGCAGCAGGCATTCGACGAGCTGAAGCGACGACTCCAGACTCCTCCTGTTCTTGGACATTTCGATCAGGATGCGGAAACCGAGATTCACACGGACGCAAGTAACGCAGGACTTGGTGCGGTACTGGTTCAACTACAAGAAGGCACCGAGCAACTTATTGCCTACGCAAGTCGGACACTATCCAAGGCGGCGAAAAATTACTCCACGACTGAGAAAGAATGCCTTGCGGTCGTCTGGGCAATCACAAAGTTTCGTCCGTACTTGTACGGGAGCCCGTTCCGCGTAGTCACGGACCACCATTCGCTCTGCTGGCTTGCCAACCTCAAGGACCCGTCAGGACGCCTGGCTCGATGGAGTCTCCGACTACAAGAGTTCAACATGACTGTGGTCTACAAGTCAGGCCGCAAGCACAGCGACGCCGACTGCCTGTCTCGATCGCCCGTCGAAACACCTTCCGGCGGCAGCGACGAGGATGAAGACGAGTGCTTCCTAGGCGCAGTGAACACCGAAGACATGGCACGACGTCAACGAGACGATCCTGAGCTGCGCGCACTAATAGAGCACCTGGAAGGGCGCGGGAGTACCTTGCCACGTGTTTTCTCACGAGCCCTGTCGACCTTCGTCATGCCACAAGGTGTACTCTACAAAGAGAACTTTAGGGACAACAACTTGTCGTGGCTGCTGGTAATCCCGACTGACCTTCGAGAGGAGATCTTCCAAGCCTGCCACGACGACCCGACGTCCGGACACCTTGGTTACAGCCGGACACTGGCCCGTATTCGTGAAAAGTATTACTGGCCCAAGCTCCCCAAGACCGTCCACCTATACACACGATCATGCCACGAGTGCCAGCGACGCAAGAAACCTCCGACGAGGCCGGCCGGACTCCTGCAGCCAATTTCTCCTCCAACTGCACCCTTCCAGCAGATCGGAATGAATCTACTTGGCCCTTTTCCGCCGTCGACGTCGGGGAACCGCTGGATCATCCTAGCCACAGATTATCTCACGCGGTACGCCGAAACGAAAGCCCTTCCTTCAGGGACTGCAGTGGAAGTTGCCAAGCTTTTCATTGAGTCCATCGTCCTCCGGCACGGCGCTCCAGAAGTTCTGATTACAGATCGCGGATCATCGTTCATGGCACAGCTGACCCAAGAAATCCTCCGACTCAGTCACACCAGCCATCGTCGTACAACTGCGTACCACCCGCAGACCAACGGGCTGACGGAGCGACTCAACAAGACAATCGCTGACATGATCTCTATGTACGTCGACGTAGAGCACAAGACGTGGGACGAGGTGCTGCCCTACGTCACGTTCGCCTACAATACGGCGGTTCAAGAGACCACTGGATTCACACCCTTCCAGTTGGTGCATGGTCGGAAAGTAACGACCATGCTGGACGCGATGCTGCCCCATGAGCCAGCTGACAGTGAGAGCGACGACGCCCAAATGGTTGCTCAACGGGCCGAAGAAGTCCGCCAGCTCGCCCGACTCCTGATTCAAGACCAGCAACGCGTCGACGCCGGCCGCTACAACCTTCGTCGCAGGGACGTCCACTTCCAGCCTGGAGACAGGGTGTGGGTATGGACGCCCATCCGTCGCCGCGGCCTCAGTGAGAAATTGCTGAAACGATACTTTGGACCGTACAAGGTACTTCGATGCCTCGGGGAGCTGAACTACGAGGTGATGCCCGACGGAACAAGAACATTATCACGCCGCCCACCACGGCCTGAAGTCGTCCACGTCGTGCGCCTGAAGCCGTACTACGCCCGATAGGACTATGCACCTTATACCTTCCAAATGACTGTTTAGTTTACCGTCCTTTTTATTTGCTTTGTTTTGTTTTGTGTTGCATCGGGGCGATGCACTTTTTAAAGGGGGGAGTAATGCCGCGAGCGCAGCTGACCAAGCAGGCCGCGCGCTCGTGGCCTAACGGTTATCGCGCGTGCCTTCCGCGGAGAAAGCCAGGGTTCGATTCCTGGCCGCAGGGACGCGTTTTTGTGTACTCTGACGTAAATGTTCTGGTAAATTCGAGAACCGTGTTGCTTGTTCGAGGTCAGAATGTTCCACACGCAGAACCTTCTACGCCGATTCTTCCAGAACCCCACGCGTGTACACCGTGGCGAGCCGCGGTCAGTTTCGCCTCAGCGTTCGATCTTGCTGCTTCGCCGCCTTCGACGCCCGCGACGCTCTCTTGTTATCTACTCTTTTCTTCTGTTCCTTTCTTTATTTTTTGGACACAAGTTCGCCCCATTAAACGTTCAGTTTACTCAGTTATTATCGCCTCATCACTTGTCATTCGTGACAATATCAACACTGTGGATCCATCAAAAAGAAACAATTTACGTGAGCCAATATTTCAAAACTTACCACTAGGAGACAAACCTACACGAGCAGGTGCCTAAAACGCTTTCAGAATATCATAATCAAGCAAATTGCTACCCTCAGTTATGATCTCAATTCCGCGTCCACCGCGGGTACGTTATTATCATAAATGAGAGGAAACGCAACCTCCGCATTGGCGTCATTGTTAAACATCGCAGACATTTGAGCAAGAACTGCGAAAAATGGCACCGCGAGCTGAGATGGACGAGGAGTGTCGTCTGCTGTCGCCGTCTGCTCTTGTCGTCTGCTTCTGCACGGACGCTGAACTGACTCCGGAGCCGGTGCATGATTTTGAGGAACTGGGTCTGAACTCGTTCAGGGGTGCTATTCTGGTCGCAAATGGTACCTTTCGAGTTGTGACGTGTCGAGAAAGAAGGGGCGGAGCCTCAAACTAGAATGATTCTTCTTTGAGGCTCCGCCCCAACGTTCGGGTTCAAGCCCGCGGTCAGCTAGAATCTGACGATCCCCCTACGTCGCGATGACGTGTCCACCCAGTTGGGGCGAAGAAATCCCCGCATTTCCCCCTGTTCTTTTAGTTATCTTCTTCCTTTCCTCCAGGAGTTAGAACGAGCGAATAACGGAAAAAAGGCTACCTTCCGGAAAATGGAAGGAAACAGAGAAAAATAACATTATCCTTTTATAAAATACGAAAGATTATTTCAATAATTATGACGTTAAGTAAATTTAGCTAAGATATCTCAGCTTGTTTTCTCGAAGTCTTTCACTACGGTCTTTGAAAAAAAAACATGGCGAAAACCGCGGTAACGACCTTGTGGTGTTTGTGTCTCGTTTGCGTCGTTGCTTTCCCTGTTTCTGCACGATACGGATGGCATTACGAGAAGAAAATATTATGTGAAGGTACGCTGCGACACCGATCATCCTCTGTGAAGCCGCCGTGAACATAAGCTGCAAATTAAATTTCCTGTTTGCCTGTGAAGGAGACTCCAAATGGATACAGAGCTGACGACGACTCTGTCGTAATTATATTACAAGTCATGAGATCCACGCAGAATCCACCGGTTGTGAACATGCTGTGGATGATGCAGCAACGTTTCTTCGGGCAGTTTCAATAATGCTTTGCTCCCTTTGCTCACTGCAGTGATTACGACGGTAGTCCCCATAAGCCATGCTCTTCTCTTTCGGCGCTGAAGAAATGGACGCAACCGCATGATCTCGGGCAGTCTTTTTTACTTATTTTTTAATTTGAAGAAAAGCTCGTGCAAAAAAACGTTTTTACATGTCCCTACATAGGTACCTCGCTATCCCATTGGCTTCATTGCGCGTGACGATTCAACGCTAGTTGCCATGGGAACGTTCGTGAAACTAGAAAGCCTCTGTTTGCCGCTAAGTTGCTTTTCGAGTTCGGGTTGTGACGACAAAATGACGTAAGAACAAGAATGCACGAGAGTGTTCGCATTGTTTTAACTCGACAACCGTACCCTTGGCGTGATAAACTCGAAAGAACATGGCCGCGATGTTCGTCGGATCGACCGCGGCTGGGGTTTGACATGCGATCGGTAACTTGATCAACGCGCACACGAATGATTTCGTGCTGTTGGATGAGCCCATTCGGTGGCAGGACCGGATTGAAGAGCACGGTGAGCTGGCGTTCAACGTCCCCGGTATAACACTTGGCGAGATTCAAGACTTGGCTTCTATTTGTGCCGGTGTTATGAAACTTGAAAGTGGTGGTGTTGTTGTGGCTCGTAGCGGCAGGCTTGTTGAGATTATGAAGACGATAATAGACCTTCATTCAGCGTTGCCGTGCGTCAAGATTCAAAACCTCACCTTTTCACAAAGTGACCAACGCTTCTGCGAGCACGGAGGCAGCAGCCAACGGTCTGAGAAAGAATTGTGCCACCGCCACGACCGCCAGTGTTCGCCCCAACGGCAAGAAAACAAACGACACGCTCATTGAGGTTTGTGTAGCGCTGACTGCTGATTTATCAGACGACAAAGGTGAATGATGTAAAACGCAATGTAAGTTTGCCAGCGTTTTGCAAAACTAACGCGTTTCGTTGAAAATTTAATTTGTGGAATTCGTTAACGCCTTGAAAGTTTGACGGGGACTGCATTGTGAACGCAGCCTTCACACAAGTGTTCTCTGAAGAGTGTGCTTTGCCTGCCTGCATATAAATACAGAAACACTGCCTATATGGTACATAAAATAAAAGAAATTTCGCATATCCTGATAATGTTGACTATCTATTGAGTGCTGTTGATCGTAGTGGCGTAGCCAGGAACTTTTGAGGGGGTGAGGGGGGAGGAAAGTTGAGGTGACCGAGATGTTCATGACTTGGGGTGCGGGGGGGGGGTGGATGTTGTCGAAATTTGTGTGTATAATCTAGGGCCCGCCGGATTTGGGGAGGAGGGGGGGGGGGCGAAGCCCCATAAGCCCCACCCCCCTGGCTTCGCCTCTGGTTGATACCATATGGGGAGCATCCTACATTCACAGGCTGCCATAAGCATGTGCATATCAACTGAGCTCGTACCGCAATGGCAAGATAGTTGCTGACATTCTTCACGTTACGTAGCAGTTCTTTCTTTAGCATATGCTCGCTTTTCCTTCACACATCTACTCTGCTTCCGCTCGCTGTTTATGCTTGATGGTGATAAGTCAACAGTGCGTATTTGCTCTGCATCACAGGCAAATTTAAAAATCCAGTTAACACTACTCTTTAATTTCTATGAGTTACTGTCACTTTTGAAACGACAATCTATTTAATTGGTATCATAACCTTTACATTAAACAGACGTGTGTTGAATGTAGGACAATGGTATATTTATTGTTTTTCTTGGTCACGGAGGTGACAACCATCCACAAAATTGCACTGGCTAAATTTCTCGCCTACAGTTAATGGCAGGGAATCGATCAGTGTTTCTTAGGACTGTCTGATGACTGACATGCAACTCCAGAAGCTTGGCGTAGAAAGGTAGAATATCTAATTGATACAATAAAATGCCATCTGCAGCCCACCCAGATTTTATTGCGTGAATGACAGTAGCTACAAACCGCAACAAACGGTAAACTGTAGACATAGGCACTAAGTGTGCACTAACTTCGAAGCGGTAGAAACCCTGAAGTTTTAACGTACTTACCACCATGTTGTTAATGGCAAAGTGGTGTTTGCGGCAAAGTGTAGGAGGCCTTCAGAACGGTGTCGGTCTCGTTCGGACCGATGATACTGGCAACGAGGGTTCAGTTAGATTCTAGGTTCCGTCACCGCACCCCACGACGTCGGTGTGCTTGTCGTGGTGGCGACGAAAGCCTTCTTTTCGCACATGCCTCAGCTTCCTCGGTCCAGGGTTTTGTCGACCCAGCCGCCTCTTCCCAGCCGGTTGACAGCGACACTCGCGACGGCCATCACGGCTCTGATCACCATCGACTGGGCATTAGCTATGAGATCATCGGTGGCAACCGCGCCCTTGTAGCTTCCCGTTGCGAAAAATTCTCAGTGCGATTCGATTAGTAGCTGGGATCGCTAGGTTGGACATTTGAGAAAAGGTACATGGAAGTGACGTAATGGGAAGGAGGAACGTATCCTAGCAACACTCACGTGGCGGTTCCGCCCACTTTGACGCCACTACGTCATCGCAAACTTGACACCTGTCACCCGTTTGAGCGACGTCCAGAGCCAACCCCCGACGAGCGGAAGGAGCTACACATTCCCCGAGCCGTCCCTACGCGCGGGATACGGGGTAGGATTTACTACGACGCGGGGAGCAGTTCCTGCGTTTAGTGAATGAACGGCAACCAATCCTGTGCGTCGTTGGCCGTCGCATCTGTTCTATTACAGGTAAAAAAAATGAAAAACAATAAAAATCTGTTGGGCGTTGTTAAAACAAACCGCTTTTTTGTGTCCCTTTGCAATACATTTAAGAGTTAATTGGAGAGAAAGTTGTTCCAATATAATGCGGGATGCGCGCCTTCTTCGCGCCTTCTTCAAAGAAAGATGTCGGACCACGAGGAGCCGGGGGTGCCGGGGGCAGCGGAGGGGTCGGCGGAACCAACGAGGAGCGCGCGAGTGACGGCTGCTCAGAAGGAGGAGCAACTCTCCTTCATGACTGAGCACCCGTTGCTCGCACGCCACGCCACCGACCTCTCCTCCGCCCTGACGCGGGTGGAAAAACAGCGGCTGTGGGAGCAGCTCGCTCGGCGCCTGAACGCGCTGGGGCCACCGACCAAGAGCTCCAAGCAGTGGAAGGATCATTGGT
Organism: Ixodes persulcatus; assembly: GCA_013358835.2. Lineage (NCBI taxonomy): Eukaryota > Metazoa > Arthropoda > Arachnida > Ixodida > Ixodidae > Ixodes > Ixodes persulcatus. The sequence continues at coordinate 21,702 of JABSTQ010011064.1, read as the reverse complement.
CCCGGCGCGTGATGAAGGCGCGGAAGCGAGCTGCGGTGCTGAACGAGGCCGCAAGGTAATCTTTGTAGTCTGCTGATAGTGCAAAATATTTATTGAGTCGTTTTCGTTGTCAACAGAAGGACCGGGGGTGGGAGCTCGACCGTGTGCCCACTAGCGTCGTCCCTGGCCAGGATCCTGACGCTGGTGGGCGCCGATTCGGCGTTCGGGGCCCCTGGGGTGCGGGTACCCGCCGAACCGGACGACCAGCAGGTACGTACTTCAACAATTACCATCATGTTAACACAGAGTGCAGCGCAGCGGGCACCAATGCTCTGCACCGCGGAATATCAATGAGAATGCATTTAAGAAAGGTGTTGGCCTTTTCCAAATATTAGGAGCTCTAACGGAAGACATTACATCAGTCCATGTAGTGGCGAAATGTAAAGTTTGACACTCAAACAGGGACATGCGTCATTTTTGACACCTAGGCCCCTGGCTGTTGCCAGAAATCCCTGTGGTATCTTGCTTGTAATTTTTGGGAAGATGATATGCTAGCACTAGACATATATCCCGGTACTCATTGGAAACGTTGGCAAAAGAACAAAGTGAGAATGCCTCTGAGGTGGCATTCTCAAAATGTTCTCCCCCGGGAAGAATGCATGCTCATCAAAATCTTTGGTCAACACATGGGAAGCAGAGACAAGGCTGTGTGTTCTTACGAGTTGTTATAAATTCCCCTTCCAGGAGAGGTCAAGCAGCAGCAGGCACCAGATGGCAGCCGAGCCGGTGCCCTCCACCTCACGAGGTAAGCTCTCTTGCTAGGGCAAGTGGGACCTATCATCAGTGGTGCAGGTATGAGCATCATCATCACCTATACTCGGTTTCCTGGCAGACACAATGCCAGGCCAGGGGCCGTGGGTGCGGCCCACCGTGTCCTTTCGAGATTTAACTATCGTGCTCAAGTAAGACGAGAATGTTCAACAAAACATCTGTGATATATACTTCAGACTGCCCATTTTTACATGGCTCCAGTCTATGCTCAGTTTTACTTTCAAGAAATAAATAATACCGTCCATGTTATCACACTTTTATTTATGAAATTACAAGTTTTTCTTTATGAAATAAAGCAATTTCCAAAACAAACTACCTGCGCACTGTCTTGAGATAACACAATCACCTAACTTTGATGAAGTGCCATAAAAGAGATAGTAAAATGGAGCAGAAGGCACGACGCTTTGAAGCATTCGTAAAATGAAACAATGCTTACGACAACAATATCCCTGCTTCAATCAACAACCAAGAAATCAATCTCTGCAAAAGCAAACATTTCTTTCTAGAGGTAGTCAGAATTAATTCTCAGTTCTTTGCAGGGGCAAGCCAGATGACCTGTTGGTCTGGCAACTAAACCTCCAAACCTTTTCTGTCACTGTCCACTGCGTCTCATGCTTTCTGCTCATAAAATAAAAAAGGTTGTATCGATATCACCGCGATGCACTCGACACGTATCCGGAGGCAGCACGCTGGCTGTGCGACGAACTTCACAAGGTGTGGGAGCTGAAGAGAGTGCGTAGCTTATGGACGGCCATGACTGTGGAGCAGGAAGCGTACTGTGCACTTTACGGCTTCCACGGGGAGGGCTTCACTGAGGGAAAGGATGCCGACGGGGTCCTTGGTAGTCAGGACCTCAGTCGTGGTGGCGAGAGGTTCCCCGTCGCCGGCGGCGTCCATGCTGGGCACCACCCTGGCGAGGGCGCTGAGGGGCTTCCCGACGGTGTCCCTGGTGGTCGGGACCACCGTCGTGGCGGCGGACTCCTTGTGTGTGGCGCTCCGCACGGACACGTCTGCGGCGGGTTCCTAACCGGGCGACAAGGCGCTGCCTCAGAGCCTTTCCCCTGTCCGAGAGGCCGACCGGAAGGCCGACCGGAGGGCCCGCAGGAGCCAGCCTCTCGGGAGCCAACGCTGACCACTCCGAGCTCGGCTCAGAACCGTCCGAGCTCGGCTCAGACTCCAACTCTGACACTTCAGGGTCGGAGTCTGACTCCGGTTCTGGCTCGTTCGATGCAAGGCAGATGTTGTGAAGCACTGCACATGCCGAAATAATGGCAGTGGCTGTTGAAGGGTGGTAATACAGAGCCCGGTGCCTTTGCAGACACCGGAATCTGTTTTTCAACAGCCCGATGCAGCGCTCCACAACAGACCTGACCGAGGAATGCGCCTTATTAAACCGGCCGCTAGGGGTGGAGGTCGCGTGGTTCCCGGGGACAGGGGTGATGAGCCAAGGCTTCAAGGGGTAGCCGCTGTTACCTGCACATGTAGAGGACGGAACATATTACATTCTTTTCTTTTTAAACTGAAAGGCAAGAAAACAGCAAAAAAAGCTGTTTGCAACTATGTCAATTATAATGTAGCTTAAGTGTGACTTAAAAGTTTGTCAATATTTCTGGACTACAGTATCAGCTTACATTATGAATAATTAGCACTAGCTTGCCTACACACTCCCTGTTATTTCATGCAACTATGTGTTTTCCTGGTGGGTCATATGGGATGTGTGCTCGATTCCTTAGGGGTGCTGTGTTGTATGCAAGTGCATTATTAGGCCCTGGCATCCGACAGACAAAAGCTAATGCTTTGTTGCTTTTGGGAGTGTGGCTGTGACCTCAGGCACAGGCAAAGCAGAACACGCTGGCCTTGTCTTTGGCGAGCAGGGGGATAAGGTGCCAGTTCGACGAGCCTCTCTCCTAATCCTCGGGGGTGTTGGAGATGGGGAAAAGAGAGCGGGTGGCCAGATTGGAAGGGGGTCAGCTCCTGCCGGGACACGGAGGGTCTAATAGGAGGAGCTAGGCAGACCGAAGAAGAAGGGTCAGGGAAAAGAACCCATAGCGTGGGACAGAGACGACCCTAGGACAGATTCAGCGAGCCCCAAGTGGCCAAGGAGGAATGGATCGCACTCCGGACAGACTGACGACCTTCAAAGCGACCAGGCGAGCCCCCAGGGATCACCGAAAGAGCTCCAACTTCATGCAAAGTGCCTGCCTTCAGACTGACTCAACGAGCTTTAAACCAACCAGCAAGAGAGTACAGGCAGACAGTAACAGTGAGTGGGCCGAACCGGACAGCGACTTGCACTGCGGTCGCATGACTTGCGCGGTCTATCACTGTCATGAGATTGGTGTAGTGTGGTTTTCATAGCCTGCAGAGTGTGAGAGTTATGTGGACATAAACAGAGAATAATGGCCAAACTTTGGGTGTTGTCTCACTTCAAGAAGTTCCAGCAACTGTGTCTGTGTGCCTCACAACAAGCACAGTTTGTGTGGTACTGTGGCTTTCAAGCAGTGGGAGCCACCGTGTGCGTAAGGAATGAATTCATGCTCACCAAGCAGGAACCGGCCGTCGCGTGGCAGCTGCCCTTGCTCAAGTCGGTTTCGGAGCCACGAAAATTGCCACACGAAGGAGTCGTGCACCGACCCAGGGTACCGTGGGTCGATGCACATTACCCGGCAGTCGGCGTCACACACCTGAAAGTGAGAGAGATATCGACATGTAATCACCTGAATCCACAAGTAGTAGATTGTACTTATGGTTCACAAAGCAGTCGCAATTCCAGAACCTTTCAAGTTATTTTGTCTAACACATGCATGTCAACACACCTTCCTGGATGCAAGGTACAACCACCTTCAAACAAAATTTTTTTTTATTTTATTTTGCTTGCACGTTTTAACAGACAAGCATTATTTTTGGGAGAAGCGTCTCACGGCTCACATGCTACGTAGAGATGCTCGCGCAGTCGTGAGACCCCACAGCCCGCAGTCATAAAACGGCATATTTACACCGTATCGGCGTTACGTTTTTTTTTCTACACATTTGGGACGCGTTTTGACTATAAAGTAACATGAGTGTACTAACCACCATCACGTTGAGGGCGTAGAAGTATTTTCGGCACCAGTATGCCGCCTTCGTGACGGTGGGGTCGTTCTTGGACGGGCCGACGATGGAGATCATGGTCCCGTCCACGCAACCGATGACGCCGGGTATCCTGCCGAGCAGCTTGAAGCCCCTCTCCGCGTCGAACCTCTCGCTCGGCGTCTCGGGGAAGTGGATCCAGCCACGCTGGACCCCGAGACGACGCACGATAGCGACGGACACGGCGCGGACCGCAACGCTGACGGTCTTTTGGTCCCGCGCTACGTGTTCGTCGCTCGCCACCATGCCTTGGAAGCTCCCCGTGGCGTAGAAGCACAGTGCACACAACACTTGAAGCTCCACAGTCATGACCGTCCACGAGGTACGCACTCTCCTCAACTCCGGTTCCTCGCGAAGTTCGTCGCACAACCACCGCACCAAGTTCTTCGGCAGGCGGTATTGCTTGTGGAAAATCTCCTCCGGGAGTTCGAATGCATCGCGGTGTTCACGATACAGCCTTTCGGGCGAAAAAAAAAGCTCTATTAAAGAAAAAGTCGAAGTAACGAGACGGCGACGCCTCGCCGCCGAAAACATAGCTGCCAATGATACCTACTTCGGAGCAAGTACCTTTTGAAACGTACTCGGTACAAAGTGAAACGTCACTTTGTTGTCACGTCCGGTTGCCGACTCCGCCCAGTTTTGCCGACTCCGCCTACATTTTTCTAGGGAAATTACGTCACTTTTGCTTTCAACCAATCAGACGTGATGACGTCACTTCCGTGTACTTTTAAAAGGAACATGTACAATGTCCAACCTAGCCATCAGGGCTAGACGGTCATCATCTCTCATCGTCTCCGTCTCTCGGCGCGCAGCTGGTCACACTGCGATCGCACGGTGCTTTTCGACAAGCGGTACTGTCGTCAGAAACAGTCGTCGTGCATAGCGAAGGCAACCGGGTGCTCGCAGAAAACCCGTCATTGTACGCGTTGGTCGAGCCATCGTTGAGCAACAAGCATCGCCGCCATTGTCTACGCTCTAGAATCCTGCCCAAAGCTTTTTCCTCTTCGTGCTATAGAAACAGAAGTTACAAGCACGAGCACATCACCCCGAACGATGCTTACACGAACGTTGGCTTGCACTGCGCAAGCGCCCTGCTCGACAGGGACGTTAAAAAGCCCGGAACACGTTCTTGTAGCTCCCAGAGTAGCTCGCACTCATAGTGAAACAGAGAGTAGGGTGTGTCGAGTAGTACCGCAGTTAATCTAGTTACGTGACTTCCGCTATGTGCTACGTAGGTCGGACGTGGTCATACGTCACTTTGTTGTCACAGTCCGAACTCGAGGAGCGGCACTTACGGCAAACGGTTGCTTTCGTGTTTCGCGAACGTTCCCATGGGAACCGCGTGGAATTATCACGCGCGCTGTGGCCAATAGGAGCGCGCGGTTCGTAGGGGGGAGGAGTTTTCGAGAAACACGAACGTGACCGTTTGTGACCAGAATAGCACCCCAGAACTGGGATGAATCGAACGCGCCAGTGCAGCGGTTGAATCGAATGCGCCGGTTCTTGCACTGCTGAACTAGTTCAGCCAGTTCAGGCGAATCGAACAGACCTAATACCTGAAGGGGCCATGACGTAAGCCCCGTGGGTTCCACAAGCCACTACCTTTTGACACCTGCCTCTTCCTCATTGTTCCCGCTAGTGTCACTAGTGCCCGCGAACCTCCTTTCCCGTGACTGAAACTGAAACTAAATATGAATAATACACCAATAGTATAGCTTATTTAGTTATAACCAACTACACATAATGAGAGAAGGAAGCGGTCGGTAGGAGAAACGCGGGTTTTATGTGCGACCGTTCTAACCGTCTCAGAAGAGAAAACTCGCGAGCTTGCGCTGATTTCAAAAAGACGATCCAAAGAAAAGAGGCGGCACGCTGTGTTTTTTGTGATTGTGCGTCTAATTTATATACAGGTATATTTGAAGATCGACGATGGACGTCGATCGTCTCGAGGTAATGTAACGTAGTAGCATTATATAAAAAATAAACATAATGAAGGCCTGCACGACCTAATTTTTTCAATTCTTGGATTGTAATATGGCGGTAGCCTATTGTACTTGGGTGATTTCATCTCAACTCAGGCACGGAATTAGGATCGAATTTTTGATTTTGACGAAAAAAAATATATGTTTTGGGGCAATTCCTATATTAAAAGAAGACGCAAACGGCAATGTCGTCGGATTTTTTGTTCTCAAGTTATGGGCCGCTGAAGCGGTCAAGGTGGAAACTGACGTTTTTCCAGCTTATCGGAGGTGCCATATTTCACTCCATCCCTTTTCCATACTTTTTACGCTACATCAATATAAATTTTTGGGAACACTCTAGACATAGGCTTTTTCATGCTAATTAAGTGTCTAGGTCATAACATGTTTAATTATTTTTTGTTTATTTGTCAAACCGCCTCTCTGCGACGATATTTGACGAAGTTCAGCAAGCTGTGCTGTGTGACCTAATTAACATATTTTTATGATCTTTATATCACCGTAAAGCTCCAATTAAGCTCTTGCTTTTGAGTATACTTTCAATATCTTGAGATAAGTATATAATGCGCTACATGTGCCTGAAAAACAAAAATTTCAAAAAACTAGCAAGTTTGGAGTCGATTTTCTAAAAAAACCCCACTTTTTATTTCTTTCATTTTTTATTCACAGTTCTTTGATATAATAGTCTATCAGAAACTACCAACAGAAATTGTAATATATTGTTTGTATGGCCGCTATTAAGACTCGAATCTTGTGCTATGAGCGTTTTGAACGGGACTTTGCACAGGCGCTTTGCTGAGCAGAATTTTGGCATATGTAAGGTTTTCTATTTGTCGTTAGCAGTTACCTCAATATCCAACCATAAACATTAATAAAATTTGGAGTAGTGTACTTAAAAAGATTTACTTCGAAGCCCGTATCCACAAGTGCGGGCACAGCGCTTACTTCCTCCCAATACGGGGGAATGCAGATCGTTAGAGAATTCCTCTGGGGCCTTTTGCTTTCGGCTTTGTGTTTGAAATACCGAACTTGACATGTAATTGTCATATTTTCTAATGTCAACATAATTGACAAGGCTCTATAAGGATGACGACATTAGTGGGTGTCGAACCATGACGTACACTGCCAGACTTGTTTCAAGTATCGTGTACCCAAAGATTTTTGCTTCACCCGCAACAGAATATGGTAGAATCAATGAGGATGATGCTTTACAACTGTACGTGGAACAGAAAAACTGCACTGTGCAAAAGTGCGGCTTATTCAATAATATAAAGGACGGATTTCTAGCAGCATCCCCTGATGGACGGCTTGGAACAAATGGCCTTGTTGAGGTGAAGCGTCCCCGTTCCAAAAGATTCTTGAAGCCTACTGAAACCGCAAAAAAGTATGAGGCGAAAAATAAAAACAGAGCCTGGTGTGAAAGGTCCAAATAACCACCATTGGTTCTACTACCAAATACAAGGGCAGTTACACAATACACAAAGAGATTTCTGTGATTTCGTTATATTTACATTCAAGGGCATTGATATCCATCGTCTTCAGAGGGATGACACCATGAGGTCAAACAACATAGAGCCTTTTCTACTCAAGTTTTACATGAAAGGCCGGACTTCCGCTGAAATTCCTCACGTAGACGAGTTGTCCGATTGAATAAACTGCCATTACTCCCGATCTGGGAATCTCTCGATCTTCGTTCGTAGGCCATAGTGTCATGAGATCGAGGGGTGTGGCTCTTCGTCCGTCGAACATTGCTTCGGTTGGTGTTTTTCCCGTGGAAGATGAGACCGTAATGTGGTGCCGGAACAAGAACTTGGCGATTCTTCACTGAACTGCTTCTTCCGTAAGCTTCAAGAGGGCTTTCTTCGTTTCGCACACCATCTGTTCTGCTAGCCCGTTAGTTGCAGGATGGTATGGTTAACTAATGTAATGCCTGATGCCGTTTTTTGTTTTGTTTTTTTGTTTTGTTTTTTTAGAAACTTGTTTATTTATTTTTTTAAACGAGATTCGGCGCGTCATCAGAGAAAAGTATTTTCGGTAGGGCAAAAGTAGCGAAGCGAGTGAGTAGAACGTCAATGACGCGTTTGTACGTCGTGGCATGCATCGTGTAAACTTCCAACCACTTAGAGTACGCATCGACCATGACTCCGCAGAGGCGGATACGTTTCGCCATGCACCCACCGACTGAATAGTGGATCGTTTTCAGTTACTGTTCATAATGGCGCTGGACTCGAGGAAAACTTCGAGTCTTTCCGAAAAGTTAGCCCAAGTGCCAACACTTTTGTCGAAAGCGGTAAGTGCTCGAAACGTCAACAACGTCAGTAGCGACGTGCTGTTCTTGACACTTGACGCTTACCATTCGCTGAGACGAAACTTGCTTGTACGTGTGCCACGAGTCGTCCGATATCAGGTCATCACCGCAACTTCATCTCCCGACAAAACAGGTCTTTATTGTCCGCATGTCTATAGTTAGCAATCATGTGAACTTATGAATTCCCGAACGCTCATCACTTGCCGTCACTAAACGCCGCTCAATCATAGTGTCTTCATGGCTAATAAACGTCTTCCTATTATATAAACGTCCTCCTAAGCTGTACTTACAACATAATGTGTGTCGGTACTTCCGAAAATATTGCAACGGCGCTTGTTTTCTGGGAACTATAATGTAACAACCATTACAACATCTTCCGGATCCCGTGAAAGACAATATTTCGTTACGTCACTTTTCAGTCGTCATTATAATGGCGAGGTAAATACCGTAAATCGCGAAGCAGTTTACTAGACGTCCACTTCCACCGGTGTCTTGGAAGATTGAGTCTACTGAGCGTGCACTCCTGCAGAAGAATTTTTCATTGACAAAATATTGACACGTCAATCAACAACTGATTCCTTCTTGGTAAGATTTATTGCGAAAGCCCGTCGCAACCGCCGAACCGCATGTCCCTATATCAGCCTGACATTCTCGCATACATGAGTTTGCTGGGCCACGCTATACGCCTCGCAAGTGGGCTCATTTTCGTCTTCTGCGCATGAGAAAGGAGGTAGCGGTGACGTCAGAACGCCGAGCCCTGATTGGCTGATCGCGACCCCCCTATCTGAGCGTCGTCTGCTCCTTTGCAACGTCGTCTGCTCGCAACGTCGTCTGCGTCTGTCTTACCTTTCCTGCGACTTTCGGAAGTGCAGGTCTTTACGAGCGAGCTCGACTTCGCCTTTCAGAGAGGGGAGACGAAATAACTCGAGCGGTACGTTGTTTTTGTCGAACAACTAGCAGACGTGCATCAAGGAGGGAGTCAAGGGACTCGCTGGCGAGGTGTCCCGAGGCGCCGAGGTTTGTCTGCTAAGAAGCGAGAGTGTCCGCAAGTTCCCCCCAAATACTTTTTCCCTCCTGCGTGTGCGGCGAGAATCCTCACTCTTAAACGGCGTCGGAGGGTTGGTGCAGTTAACGTCGTCTGCTTTACGTCTGCTAGTCAAAGCGATGCCTGCTTTCCTTTCCTGCGTCTGTCGGAGATTCACCGCTTTTTCACCGGCAAGAGTTGCCGCTGCCTCGGAAAACGAGGCGATGACAAGAGGAAGAGATTGAAGGGTTCACAGGGTCGCGCGGGCATATTCCATTCAGCACGCCAGCCGGTCGTGGGCAGACGGTCTTGGCCAAGGACCGTCGGAGCACCGCTGCGCCGCTGCTAGGCCTATCTGCCGAGCTCGTTTGGACGGGGTCAGTGGAATCGTGGCCGTGGAGCATTTCCCGGGTGTTTGTGGATCCAGCGTTCTTGTTCGTCGTGGTTTATTTCAAGTACTTTTACTTTTTTTCTTGCTGCTTGTAGTCGTAACGCGTGAGAAGAGCACGTACAAAATAAAACGTCCGCTGGTCGTCGCGACCAAGTAACTGAGCGACGCTGTCGGCCATGCTGAGTTGGTCGTCGTAGGATTCCGTCGTAACCTGCGCAAAACTTACGATAATTTCGTTTCGTGAATACGAATTTGTTCTCACGTTTTGTCTTACGCACTCTTTCGGCGTAACATGGTTTTGTGAATCTGGCCTCTGCACTTCTGAAAGTCGCAGGAAAGGTAAGACAGACGCAGACGACGTTGCAAAGGAGCAGACGACGCTCAGATAGGGGGGCCGCGATCAGCCAATCAGGGCACGGCGTTCTGACGTCACCGGTACCCCCTGCGCGAGAAGCAGACGAACTTGCCCTCCGCATTGAAGCAGCTGAGCACAGCTGGCAGCGGCGCGAGCAAGGCCACGATGGGAACGTGATGGTGCTCGAGCCATCCCACCGTGAACCAATATTTCGGCCACCCCACGGGTGCGTGTCGCCATCTATTGGTTGAACTAACGCCTTGTTCAAGATGGCTGCCGTGGGAGCCCAACGCTATGAGATCGCGCTTCTAGCCTTCTCTGCGGTGCAACATAAGGTGAAACGGAGTATAGACAGCTTTTCCATACCAGAAAAAGCGAACATCTTCGAAAGCTCAGAGAAGTAAACGGAAACGATGTTGGTCCTTTTACCTCACCTTTGATTCTCGAAATTGAGGGTGCTTGATTTAGGGGATAATGATCTTTCATTCCCGCCATTAGAGCGGTAATATTGAAGCTTTTGGGGCTGACACAAGCTGTCTCTGACCTTTGAAAAGGGCGGTTGCGATTCCTCCATGTTAGCAAGTTAAATTGTATTTTATAAATTGTAGAAGTTATTTTCGCCATCACACTATGGCTTGTAGGAATGGTGCGACTATATTTTGTTTCATAGCCGTCTCAATGGCTTTTAACCGTAAATAATAATAATAATGAAAATATATGTCGGTGGCTCTGAGGAAAAGTGCTGGCCTACGGGTCCCCATTGGCGGGTTTTAATCCCGTCCGAGGTGCCCGCAATCTGACGGAGGCCTATTACTGAGAAGGCGCCCTGCAATTGAGATTTCCGTTGCACGACAATAGATATCCAGTCGGTCAAGCAATTAACACGATTTTGTTTGCTGGATTTAGCCGGATGTCTTTCGACGGTTTGACCCAAAGATGTGAATTTCGACTTCTTCTCCTCCTCTCCCTCATTTTCTCAGCGCATACTCAAACCCATACACAAACTACACAAGCTTCACTGTGGCAATGATATTTCGACGTTTAGCGGGAAATTTGTGGGCATTTGAGCACAGCAAAAGCTACAAGAGCGAGTTCCGTGCTTTGAACAAAGGCTGCCGAGCGGTGGCCATCAGTTCGTCGTACGACGTCTCATCGACAAATTGTTTTGTATACTGCGACGTTCCATTAACAGTTCGTTTCATCGAAAGGTTCCCGCGATCATTTCATCAGCACATCTCGCGTCGTTTCGCCAAAGGCGTCTGTCTGCTCACATCGCGTTTGTCGCCAGAATCCGGATGGGCCTAGCTCGCTGAGCCCTTGGCGGTTCCGATGAGGACTGATGTAAGCTAGGATCTGAGGTTATATTAAATTTTCCTCGAGCGAAGTGAGGGGTTTTCAAGCCTAGCCTGGAGTGTTTGCAGGCCAAGGATTAGGGCTTGCGAATTTGTTTTTGCTTTATCGGAGCCGCCTGAGTGAGTTCGGTTTAGTTCCGGTATCCTTCCAGCGGGCCCAATAAAGCCACTGGCCAGTAATTCAATCTAATCCACTTAGCAGACATTCATACGTTCTCCACGAAACGTCGGAGTTGCATGTGTTCACAAAACAAGTTTTCACGAAACATCTTAGTGTCAACGAAACGTATGTTCATGAAATCTGTCAATGAAACATGCGTCCATGAAAAGGTGTCCACGAGACGTGTTTCGACGAAGCAATCTGGACCCCTGCCGAGCACACGCCTTTGTGCAGTGCAATAGTTTTTGAAAGCAGCATGCTAGCGCGTGTAGTTTCCGCTTCGCTCGCACTCATGGTGAAACAGAGCTCGCCTTCTGCATATGCGCTGTGCCAACCACTTCTGACGTGATCACACACTTGTTTATCAATATAAATTTGGTTTATAGTCCAAGCTAAAAATTAACTCGGATTAGAAAAAAAAAAAAAAAAAAAAAACGAGGCATTCCATTTTGTGAAGGTGGATGACCAGCGAAGCTGCTTAGCACACGACACAGACGTGACAGAATTTTGAACAAAGGTACAAACACATTTATTGTCCTGATCGGTGGTCATCGTGACGAAAGGATACGCACATGTTAAATTACACAAACCTCAAAGAGATTGCAGGGGATGGCTCTGGGAATGGTGCTCCACGCGCGGCACGTACCGGCGTCTGCAGCAGAAACTGTTCTAAAGCAAAAGCCTAAAGGCTGGTTCACACTACTAAAGCCTGGTTCAGACAGTTGCCTTTGACTGCGTTTGACTGCGTTGCGGTTGCGAGAAACCAGGACATCCCTGCTGCTTATATCGCGCGCCAAGATGATTTCTTGCATTGGATTCCACGCTTGATACGAAGCACAGATGTGCCGGTGACTCGCTTTCGGTTCTCGACGCAACGCAGTCAAACGCACTCGAACGCAAGTGTCTGAACCGGCCTACACTACCCCATTTTCTTACGCTACACTGTAAAAAATAACCGTTAAATTTACGGCGGTATACGCTAATAAAAACTGCGAGTACGCCGTGAAAAGGAATTACCTCAAATCAACTCAAATGCACCGTAAACGAGCAAAAAAGAGCGAGAGGGAAACGCAAAACTCCTTGGAGCAAGAAAACAGAAAGAAAAGACGCGCATCGCTAATTGGTCACCACGCTTGACCTTCGGAAGCAGCGACGGGTGCTGCGGGAACCCAGAGAGGCTCCTCTCACCCCTTCACCTCCTTTCTTTGTTCTTCCTTTCAACATGCGACGCCGCGCCAGCCAAGAAAAAAAGAAAAAAAAAAAAAAACAGCTAAGAGCCAACAATAGAGCAACAATGCGACGGGCGAGATTCGCGGAGGAAAGCGCCCTTGGTTGGGACAACGCGGGAAGAAGTGGAAGAAGCGGACGTTCGGTTCTTTTTGCCGCCCGTTTCCGCGCCATTTTGTCCTCGTTCGTTCGTGGCATTCCCGGTTTTTTGTGCACCTGAAAATTTGGAGCGGAAGGCAACTGGATACTCGAGACAGGTATTTCACTATCAATCTGTTCCCTGCTTGGCAAGGATAGTGTGTTGGTGGCATCTATACAACACCCTAATAAGATGTTTACTTGCAGAATTTGTAGTTTCTGTTCAAGCACGCTGCTGGTTGCGCAATTCGAGGAGCACGTTTTCAGTTCTCGAAATATTTCGTGTGTGGACGAAGGATGCTGTCGCCAGTTTGTTACGTGTGATGCTCTCAGGTGTCATATTCTGAGAAGACAGGCATTCGAACGCCTAAGGGTAAGTTCGGTTTGCTTCGAGGATTTTGGAAAGCTTTCAGTGCACTTTGTCAGCATGTTTAGAGGAGTGCCGCACAAGGGAGGCTTTGCTAAAACATCTAAAAGGCCACATCACTCACGGTATTTTGGGTTCGTGTACGTGCTCCAACTGTCAGAAGGTATTCGGTGTGAAATCATAGTTCACGGCACATTTGAACTGGGCGCATTTACGAGGGACGGGTTTATTGGGTACGGCGCATCGCCTGCAGCCCCGCTTCAGGTTGACGACCCTTCGACTCGGTCGACTAGTGCGGATTCTAATAAAGACGGTGCTGTTAACGTGATGCATTCCCCTGATGATAACTACGACGTGTGAATGTCTCTCTGCGGAAGAAAAAAAGAAAAAAACGTAAAATACAATCTTGTTTTTTTTATTATTATTTGAAGTTGAACGGAAAGCTTCTTATGCCGGTATCAACCGTTTAAAAAACCATTTATGAATTTCAACGTCGGCATCTCTTGTAAAACAACGCATGTTCGGGAAACTTGCTGAAAGCCTTCAAAACGTGCTTGGTTCAGTCGAGGCTACCCCAGTTATGCGTGACATTGAGTACAACGTTATGTACCTGAATGCTACCGTCTTTCTTCCAGAACAGATGAGGTCTGCATATTTGAGGAAGCACTTATGTGGAAACAGTGAGTATGTACATGGGACGTAGTCGTGGCCAAAAGGACCGGTTTGCGCCGCATGTCCCCGTTAAAGAGACACTAAAATAATCCCTAGCAAACAAATCTGGGCCAGGTATTTACCGAGCCTCAAAACGAATCCCACTTACCCGGTCTTTTAGAGGAATTCTGTGATGGGCCTGCCACTAAGGCCAATCAGTAACTGACATGAATCAAGATGCACCACCCATCTCCCCAAGCATTGTAGTTCATGGTGAGCATTCACTGATTACTTTCCGAACCCTAAGTCATCAATATTGCCTATAATTTTATAATGATTTTGAACTACAGTTATAGTTCTGCAATTTACTACATCTTATATCTACCTTCCCGCCTTTTGTTTTATCATTACTTTCTTTTCTAGGGGAAAGCATCTGCTCAGCCAGCATGCACTCAATCTTCATTGATGGAATAACTGTGATGGACGGAATTCACATGTTCGACCACGCACTGGCTGTATTATTCAGCGCGTACTATGTTTTCAAGATTGCGTACACAGAAGAGATTGAACCACCTTGGAGTTTATTCAAAGGTATTGAGCTCATTTGTGCTTCTTGGCATCATTTGGTGTGTTTTTGTTCGTTTGTATATTTCATCTCATCTAACATACATTTCAGCAATTGTTCCAAACGTGAGCTCCTTGTTTTAGAATGTCCATTGCTTGCATCAAAACTTGTGCTGCGAAAGTTATTGTCAATGCTAGAGCCATGCTAGGGTGAGATAGTATAGAATAAAAAGCAAGTCTGATCATTTTATTTCGTGTTCCCTGTCCTTCGCTTACTGACATATATTTGATAGTGTACGAATACACGCTACCAAACGATATTTTTAATGTGTGGTACTTTTCGTTTAAAATTCAAATATAATTAGCTCTTCATAGCATTGACTCCTTTTTAACTTAGGTACCTGCCTCACGACGCCACCGGCGACTATAGTCTTCGTTCAAAAAGACTTAAAATGTGTATTCAAAATAACGAGGCTTTTCTTTCCACTTTCAATTTTTACGAAACAAAAAGATAAATCAGTTCCAAGGGCTGCTGTTGCAGCTTTAGATCCAGTAGGGATATATTTCCTGAACTTTAACATTTTCAATATCCCGAAGATGTGGAGGTCTTGCTAAAAGTGGTTCAATTAAATATTTGTTACATAATATTAGCAGTGTGTCCATTCAAAGGTGTGGAAATTGCTTAACATAAAGACAACTATAATGTGTTGCGTTGAGAGTTGAGAACTGGCAGATATTCCCTTTCGTTCTTTATTTGCATTTTAAAACTCATCAAAATATGTAATTAGGTGAATGGCTGATCGGTCCTTAACCTGGTGTGAGATTGGTAAAAAAAGTGTATGTGAATTTAGAAGTTCATATGGGGGAGTATTATTAACCTACAATACTGGGTGCTAGGCTACGTGGGCTTATTCGAAAGATCAGTGCTTCAAAAGCTTTAGTCACTGGCCAATTTAGGTATTTATTGTCTAATTATTTTTTAACTGGCGTATTATGAGCTGCGGTAGTAAACAAACTACTTCGTAAATCTGTTCTTACAGATGTTGGGATCAACCCTGAACGAGGAACCCAAATAAAAAAAAAAAACGAGAAAACATACGTAAACGTGAAGGTTCTTCAGTGAACCGACGACATGTCGGAATATAAATGGAAATGTGAATAAATATGACATCTTTTACTTTCCTTTGACAGCATGGGTCAGAAATATTAATGCATCGAGTGCTGCTAGAGCAGCCCACCTCGCCGCAGACAAAATTGTCTGTGCATGACTGCTTATTCACTCTAGATATGCGCAATTAAAGACAGTTGAATAGTGCAACACAACCCCAAAATACTCCGCCGAGCTTTTTTTTTTTTTTTACGCTGTATGGTTTACGCGGTTCAAATGACTATAATGGTGTGGTCCAGTAAGATAGTTTCCAACGTATTATGGTCGCATAAAAATGGACCGTAAAATTTACGGTCAAATACCAGGCAGCTAATGCTGCCAAAATTATACAGTAAAAATAACGGTGCACTGTAAATCTGGTTTACGATAAATTTAAACGGTGACCGTAGAAATCTACGGTCGCCGTTTCAATTGCACCGTAAAAAGAACGGTGCTCTGTAAATCTGGTTTACCGTAAGTTTAAACGGCGACCATAGATTTCTACGGTCGCCGTTTAAATTTATCGTAAACCAGATTTACGGTGCACCGTTATTTTTACTGTACAAGTTTGGCAGCATCAGCTGCCTGGTATTTGACCGTAAATTTTACGGTCCATTTTTTACAGTGTATGTTACGTTACGCAATATTACGTTGAAGTCATCGGGACCTCTGTGCTTCATATTAAGCGAGGCTACCAGTTCAAGGAGAAAGCATGACACGCGACATTCGAGACACGAATGTTTCGGTGACTTCTACGTATTGTAACTTAACATAAGAAAATGGGGCAGCGTAAGTGAGCCTTAAGGGCACAGGGTAAGTCCTATTAGCCCCGAGAGCGAACACAAGCGTCGCTGTGGTCGGCCTTCCACGATTGGCCGAACGCTGACTATGACGTAAGAAAGGGGATTATCATCGACGGAAATAAGAGGAATGAAAGAACTTTAATTTTGACGGTGTTGGCAATGTTCCTTTAAGAGCGCAATGATTTCAAGCTTCCACCATGCTATTTACAAACACCATCGAACTTGTTGTTTGCAAGGTAATGACGTAACAAGGGGGAACCATAAGAGGGCGCCACCACAACTTCTCGCCGCTAGGCCATGTTGAGGAACATTTTTCTCGGTGACTATTAGGAGTATTCCTGTCATGTATATATCATTTTGTTCGAAATTTCGTGTTTTATCTACTGAACTAGAATTATTTGAACCAATCTAAAACAAGGTTTTTCTCAATTTTTTTTTATTCTAGTACTGAACTTTTAGTTTTTTTTTATGTATTAAAAAATTATAACTCGAAAACTGCTAAGTGCATATTTTTAATTCTAGTTCAGTATTTTTAAACACCCATGTAGGTGGTAGGAATCAAAAATCAACGCTCTATATTGTCAGGTTAAGGAAAAAATGGTACCTATGTACTAAAAAACACTGTTTTGAGATAATTGAGTTTAAAGTAAAAAAACTGGTGAATAACAAATTTCTATTGGCACCAACAGCCTTAGAGTAATTTTTTAGATAGCCGCCAGCTTGAAAGGCATTGCTAAAGTCATGTCTTCGCTTTTCGGCTTATCGCCTTGCTTGCCGGGCCTCTTTTGTGACCTGCCGTGTCTCTTGGTCCATAAAGTATATTCGGGTGACGTCAACTTCCCTCAGCCACTTGATGGTGTCCCACACAGGATTCCATCCACAGGACTTCAAAACATTGGCTTGTGCAATGCTACCACCATTGAATGGAAGAACAGCATCCAATGCCGCCATTTTGTCGTTACAAAAACACAAACACTTGAAAGTACACATGGTACACACCTGAAAAAAAAACGTGCACAGCGTCTCGGGATTGTCTTGGTTGAAAAAAATCTATGCAATAGTTGTCAGATAATTTTTTTTAAGATTATCTGTTACTGGACAAGCTTTTAGGTCTGGTGTTGGATTTGTTTTGTGGGAAAATTTATTGATAAACAGGGAGCGTATCCCAAAAGGAGGCGTGGTCACCTGCTACTTGCTTTCGTAAGAAGTGATTTTCAGCCCGAAATATAACTTCCTAAGAACACTGTGACAATGGAAAATGTGCAGAAAGAACTAAACTTGCTAAATTGCAAAAAAAAACTAAAATCGATTTTTTTTTTTCAATTTTGCATTACCCTGTACCCTTAAAACCATAGAGTTATTACAATAAACGCTAGAGGCTCAGCTGGCGCTAGTGTGCTGTTGCATTTTGAAGCAGACAGCAAGCAGTCAGGAATTGACTTCCGGTAATGCATTTCTATGGGAAAAAGCGAGCGCATTTTCTCTCTGCGCTCGATTATAAGAGCAAATATCACGAATAATTTGCACGTACTAGGCATATTGGAACATTTCTCAGTCACGCAGACGAAATAATTGGTCAGTTACAGCATTTTTATTTGAAATTCGTGGCATGAAAAACGGTGTTAAAACCACTTCGTACGTGTATTTATGTTCACTGTCGGACACTGTTAGCGCGAACACGGCGTCGGCGCTTTTCAGCATGGGGGATATACGTGCCAAACGAACGAAGGACATGTGGAAAACCAAGAGAGACGGCAAGAACTACGCAGTGACACTGGATAAGTAACTCCTTGTGCATGCAGACGATCAAAATAAATTGAAAGTCACGTAATATTAGTTCGATTTGCAATAAATAAGTACTGCTTTATTCTTTCTGCTCATGAATATGTGCGAAGATGCTTGTTCTGGGTTCAAATCATCACCCGCACGCTCTAAATCTTGGCAAATAGGCAGAGAACAGGTGCCCGATAAAAACTGCCCGACATAGGAAATAATAAGAAAACACACCTTTAGTAGCCCACGTACTTTATTCTTTACGTTTCGAACGCTCTTTTAACCACTCGTAAGGATGCACGACGGGCCGGGCCGGGTCATTTTCATTTAGTGACAGGACGGGCATATTAACAATATATAAGCACCAACGGAATGCTGGCGAACTTTGAACACACTTTACACTCTTTTCGATCGTTATTTTGCTTAGAATCGTCGCTCGTTTCTACATACCAGCCATGGAACAGAGGTTTGGGCCTGAAATATAGCGAAGTTTAACATCGTTCAGTGGTAAAGAAAAAATGCCGTAACTAAGCAATTACACTTTCACCATATTAATAAAGGTACATACTATCCGGTACAACCGAAAGAACAAAAGTTATTCATGTTATTTTCCGGCGAAGAGACAAAATTCACGCGCGTTTTCCCATAGGAATACACAGGAAGACTGGAAAAGTAGACTGCATGCTGTCTGCTTCAATTTGCAACCGGAAGTCCCGTAGACACTAGCGCCAGCTGAGCCTCTAGCGTTTATTGTAATAACTCTATGGTTAAAACAAATGGCATCTTGCACGCGCGTTCGTCAACGCTTGATTTTGGTTATGTACTTTGAATCCTTTATACGGGGAATGCGTGCTCGTGCGGCGCGTGCGGCGGTGCGAACGTAGAGTTTTTGGTCACGCACATGAAAAATCCACGAAACCCAAGCCATAAACAACTTCGCTCTAAAAAAAATATATTACTGGTTTTGTGTGCCACAATCAACACAGAATGTTCACATGTGGCCGCTCGCGTGGGTAAAAGTTGCTGTCTGTCATAAAATCACGTGGCGAATGTTCGCTGTCAGCTCGCGCTTTGTGGCAAGCCCTTGACCGAGAAGATCATCAGCCGTTGTTAGCACGTGGAGTTTTTTTTTCAGCAACCCAGAGTTAGCATGCTCCCACTTGTTAGCGGCGAGATGTTTCGGTGGCGCCCTCGTTCGGTTACCTTTCGTGACGTTATTACCTTGTGAACAACAAGCTCGATGGTGTTCGTAATGAGCATTCTGGAAGCCTGAAATCATAGCGGTCTCAAAGCAACACTGCCAACACTGTCAAAATTGAAGTTCTTACATTCCTCTTATTTCCGTCGATGATACATCCTTTGCTGACGTTATAGTCAGCCTTCGGCCAATCGTGGTGGGCGGACCACAGCGACACTTTCGATCGCTCACGTCGCCAATATTACCTAAGCATCAAGGAGAATGCAGAGATGGGTGTTCCACGCACCACACGCGCACGCCTTCCCCGTATAAAACATTCGAAATAAATAACCAAAATAAAGCATTGACGAACGCGCGTGCAAGATGCCATTTGTTTTAGGTATTTGCTTTAGAAAAGTTACTACTGCTGAGGCCAGCACGTGCGGCGCGTGGAACACACATCCCTGCAACCTCCTTGATGTCTATTGCAAACAATCAGGAGGCACAGCTTACAGCTCGCCTGATCGTAATAAAATACTATGAAGATACAAACATTACAGCCTGAGCAGTGCGTGTACAAGCTTTAGCTTTCGGTGCGCTCAAGAGCTTAAAATGTAGCGCTTTTCCGGTAGTCAGTGTGCGCGATATGTGTACGTACACAATAGGGGCTTTTACCAAAATTGTTTCCGTGTTCCACGTACCGCACTGCTGGAGCTTTTGAAGCATGCTTTAAGGACGGCCCCGAGTGATATCATGACCGCGGGGCGCGCGCTTAAAAGCATGCTTCAAAGCCCCCGGTAGTGCGGTACGCGGAACGCGGTAAAGGTTTGCTCAAAGTGGACTGCTTTCTCCTTGAACTGAAACAATTTGTCGGACAAACAGGTGGGACAGACCGAGTCTTCCTTTTGACACTGGAAGAAAGAGGTTTTCGCATCTCCTTGGTTCCCCCGTGCTTTTCCATATGAAAACAGCAAACACTCTATCCATTTATTGTATACTTGTTCGTGCAAAGTGTAGGACCTGTAGTGCATACCATAACTTGGCAATTAGAAAGACATTGCAGACAGTGGCCCTAGTGAACATCAACATGTAACGGCCACACCATTTGGTTGGCCGCTCTCTTCAATCCTCAACAACGCGTGGCCAATATTCTGCATTAGCTTGTATATTTTGTAGCGGGATTTCAAGGTACTTGATCTTCAAGCGGCTCCATTGAACACCTCTGAAATATTGAGGGGTGATATCCCACTCGCTGTACCAGGCAAGAATATATCTGTTAAAATTAACTACGGCACCTGTCGCTTTGGAAAATTGTGTACACAGTTCTAAAATGATAGCAACACGCTCTTTGTTATTATAGAACACTGCAATGTCGTCTGCATACGCTAGAAGCTTAGTCTCTACGTCACCCATTCGAAACTTGTTTCGACAGAATAATACTTAAAGACAATGGTTCCAAATAAAGAGAAAACAATAAAGGCTACATTGGGCAGTCCTGGCGTAGTGAGGAAAAAAAACATTTATAGCGGGAGACAATGAATTATTTATAATTTGTTTTGTCGTGCACCCCTTATAGGCTATTTTAACGATTTCGATTATAATCCTTCCTACATTAGCCCGGTCCAAAAACTACCAAAGAAAGTCGTGACACACCTTGTTGGATGCCTTTGCTAAACCAATTTGCAGCATAGCAATGCGGAGGGCAAGTTCGTCTGCTTCCTGCGCAGGGGGTAGCGGTGACGTCAGAACGCCGAGCCCTGATTGGCTGATCGCGACCCCCTATCTGAGCATCGTCTGCTCCTTTGCAACTTCGTCTGCTCGCAACGTCGTCTGCGTCTGTCTTACCTTTCCTGCGACTTTCGGAAGTGCAGGTCTTTACGAGCGAGCTCGACTTCGCCTTTCAGAGAGGGCAGACGAAATAACTCGAGCGGTACGTTGTTTTTGTCTAACAACTAGTAGACGCGCATCAAGGAGAGAAGTCAAAGGACTCACTGGTGAGGTGCCCCGAGGCGCCGAGGTTTGTTTGCTAAGAACCGAGAGTGAGAGTGGTTAGCGTCCGCAAGTTCCCTCCCAAATACTCTTTCCGTCCTTTCGTGTGCGGCGAGACTCCTCACTCTTTAACGGCGTTTTCCAGTTTTCTGAGGATATTTCTACATCCGCAACTCCGAACAGAATGTGGAGCTGTGTCTCAAGGAGTTGTCCGATATTCTGAACTGGATACCCACTATCGTAATCTAGCAGTTCTGGAGTGCTGTCTTTGCCAGCCAAAGATCCTAAATATCTCCAGAACTTTTCGACGTCCTTTTTTCCTGCATCTTTGATGTCCGCCATCACTTTGCAGTCATGG